>JAQIXW010003983.1:0-12266 GCA_034700685.1 Willowsia buskii
TTCTCTTTCAACTTTTTGGACATCTCTTCCAATTGATTTTGGAAGCTCTGAACTTCTTTAGAGTGACGCTTTTGAAGTTCTCTGATAAGGAGGATATGTTCCAGGCGCAGTTCCAAAACTTGATCGGCAGTTAACGCCATACTTTCTCTAGTAAGTTTCAAAATCTTGACAGGTATTCCAATTCCAAGGTTGACCACACTCAGCACTTATGTGACGCCACACGTTTTTGTCTAAATTTGTGGAAGAAATCAATTTTAATGTCGTAATCCGAATTTTGAAGAGGCGAATACTTTCCTGTGACAGAAGCTGGAAAATATTTCGTAATAATTAATTGTCAATAGTTGAATAGCTGATACTCGTAATTAAAAACTGGTGACTAGTGACTAGTAATTTGAACGGACTATAATTTATTGACTTGCTCACAACAAACAAAAGCAGTCCGTCTGTTTATCAACTGACCCCACATCACAGCCACCAACACTGTTAATGTTATGTTTGCTGGTTGGCGATGTTTTGATTAATGCACAGCCCATCATGCTGAAACAAAACGTTCGGCGAAAAGAGCGCCGAGTCAAAGTGTTGTGGTGCTGGTGCTCTGGGGCAAGGAGAGCACCGCTGGTGGAATAAACTCGCTATCCTGAACTTCCACCGTCATACTGGAGGTACTCCAAAGCTGAAGTTCATTCGCAAATTTTTCAACAATCTATGTAATCACTTTAATGCTGAATCTAACCCAGTTATTTTTATGGACGTTTGATGAACTGAATAATCTCAGAGGAAGAATAGTACATGCCATGGATGAGTTTAACATCTACTAATTGATGTTTTATTGCAAAAAAATGTTTGAAGAATAATTACAAACGATAGAGTTAGAGTAAAATATAAGTTTCTAGACAAAATAATTGCTGACGAGAGAAATACGTTGGTTAGCGATTGCAATTTGAATTAAATTTTTATTCATAATTTCATATCATACTACATTAAAAATCTATAACGCTAGTTTTTATACAATTTATTATTAATCAGTAAATTGTTTTAATGTAAGCTGATACATAAAATAAATGTCTGATTTAGTTGAATAATTTTGATCTACCTTTCAGTTAAAATTAACATCCGAGATATTTTATGCGTGTAGTTTAAGTACATGCTTGTGTGGCTCACAAGAGGTTTGCAATCAAGTTATTTCCATAGCAGTTATTTTGTTGGTATAGCGCATAATAGAATTATAAATAGATTCAACAACAAACACAAATACTAAAAATAACTGAATTGCCATAAAATAAACCCAAACTATTTTCAAGTCCTTAACACTAAAAGCGTTTGGTGTTGGAATTCGTTTTGAAAAATGTTTACGTGAAGGTTTTCTAGAAATACGAAAACCCATCTGGTTTCCAGTGGAACCGTCAACATTATCTTTTATAATGTTTTTGCCTTCGGTTTCAATTAGACTTTTAGTTTTATTTATATTGTGTTCCAGCAGAACATTTCTATAGTCGTTGACCCATTTGTAGTACAAGCCACTCTCGTACAGTCTGCTAATGCCCCATCGAAATATTGGAAATGCATAGCATTTATCTATTGTGTATGGTATCATTGTTGTGAATGTATCTACAGATATGACAGGAGATAACCATTTGGACGGAACAAGCAGGCTTAACAAACCTTTCTGCATGTTTACACGCCCATTTAAATCAAAGATGGCAAAATCTCCTAATTTCTTGTTTGTTGGTTGACCATTTGCATTACTATATGCTTGACCGTAAACCATAGTCGTGAAATTTTGCATACCGGCATCATTAGCTGCAAAATATTCTAATGAGTTGTTCAATGTCTTGTAATAATCTGGAATCTGAGATCCCCAACTCTCATTTAAGAACATTTTATTAAGAATAGCCTGAATTCCTGAGTTTTCATTCATTCCGGCGATTAGGCTTTGAAATGTTGCTATCATGTAGTTCTCCTCAGTCAAATCTTCCAAAATCTCAGGATAATACTCCTCTCGACAGCTTGAAAGAAAAGACATCAGTTCTGCTTTATAAGCTACGCTTATAAGTGTACTAAATCCTAACCCCCATACTAACTTATTTAGAAAGTGTACTTTACCATGTACCCATTTCTTAATTTGAGATTTTAGTTTTCGATATAAGCCGCTATTAATAAAATTTGATACTGCTGACCAATAAATGGTGCTACTTGTACCCTGATTCATATAATCGTTTAACAGAAGTGTGAACACAACTGATAAACGCATGCCGAGATAGCATATTATCAAAGAAATCCATAGCTCAATATTAATCATGCTTGTTAGAGCTTTTGTCTGAGTTTTGCTTCTTTCTTTTACCACAAGGAATGCCCATAATTCAGAGTCATATGCGTACTCTAAAACTTGTTTCCTATTAACTATGATATCATATTTTACGTGCCAATCGCTCAGAATTGTTCGTTTGCTAATAAACGGTATTGGAATACGTGGTTGATAAACTGGAGTATAAAAAAACCTGCCTAAAAATGGCTGAGTCGGCATATTCAGTTGATTAGGATCTTTCAGATTGTGATCTTCAAACTTGTGAGTAAAGTTTAGTCGACGGCTTAAAATATATAAGACGCAGAACTCTGCTGGAGCCACTTTTATATTGGTTTGGTCCTGTCGATGATCACAGCTTGTGGCAGACACATTATGGTCGAGTAGTTCTAAGTCTGATTGTATATCTCGCAAATTCAAATTTTTCCAATTTGGTTTAGGTAAATTTGTTCCAAATTTTTGTATTTTGTCGTTACGGCTGCATGTATAGCAGAGAAGATAAACTTGGGAGAAATTTGTGACAGAAAATATATACGGTGTTGTGTAGTAGTATAGCCTGAGGTTGAACCGACCTTTGAACAGGAAAACTACAACTTCTGGGTTTGACATAAGTATTTTGTCAATAGTTCAGTCATCCAGGTGCATAGGTTGCATATCAAGATAATCATAGTCAATATACATATCTACTAGTGTAAGCCGTCGGTGGAACAGATTTGCGGTGGACTTGAAACTATTTACGGTTTGTTCATTTAAATTTTTTAAATCATTCGTTTTAATCCGAGAACAAATTGAATACGCAACTTCAATATTTGCTGAGAAATGATCTAAAACATTATGAAAGTCATTGATTGATTCTGGTATTGTGGGATTCAAATAGATTCGTATGTGAGAGCTTGAAAATAAGTTTAAAAGGCTGTGCACTGTAGTAATTTTGGTGGTCTCGTTTTTCAGTTCACAATTGCAAAAAGAATAAAACATAAACAGGAAAAGACACACAAAGTAGACTGTGAACTTGAGCGTTGGTTTCATTTTTATATAATTAAGCAAACTCTCATTGACTTCATTGCATCAAACTACTTAAATTTGTATCGGAATGCTTGTTTCACTTTCAATATTTTAGTACGCGGAGCATGCAGAACTGATGAAACACAACTCAAAAAGGGAAAATAAAAGCTTTTTACGACTTTTAATAAAACTATTTGTCAAAATGGAAACTCTCAAGAACATTTCAATTTTATCACCCAACAGTTAAATTTTTGTTAAAGTAGTTGCGTATACTTGAAAGTATAAACTGAAAGGTTTTGTAGCTATCCAATGGTAACACGTAATGTAAAGTAACACAAGACATATCTCAAGCTGTAATAAACATGTTTACTTTGAATAGGGAAACTAAAATAGAACTAGTTTGTTTTGTGACTATGATATGTCGAGCACTTCCTGATGTTGTGTTAAATTTGGGAGTATGGTCCCGCATACAACAGAACTCAATATAAAGCCAACTCAATGTGTGCTTCATGTCGCTAATTTAAACCAGCAAACTGGAACATATTATACTGGTCTCGTCAATATTCAAATGTTCTCTTAAAATATTTTTTAAAATATAACGTTAGGCTTTCAAAAACATTGTCGCTGTTTATTTCTACTTGTATTTTTACAGATATTTTTATTAGGTTTTTTACAGTTTAAATACCTATCGCGGAAATGTTAGGGATAGATGACCTCTTTTCTGGCTACAATCCTCTGACATTCTAAAACTAACACACATATAGAAAATATGAAACATACTTGCATGAAATATTTCAACACTGATTGTTATCCTCCTTAGATATTAGTGATTTCAATCAACAATGCTTTTTGCCAAACTTTGGTAGCCCCTATAAGAAACTTTTATAAGTTAAAGCAAGCTTTTCCAGTAAGTAAAATTATATGGTGAAAAAGACTGTTTGGTAGGACAAATCAAATTGTATTGGCAGGCAGATGATTCACTTATATCATTTCAAAATACACCAAATTGTCGTAATTCTGTAAGAAATTATACCAAACAAAGTGACACTAGAGATGCTTAAATTACTCGAATCTTTCAAAATTCAGAAATTTTATGGTTTCAAACTGTACCGAATGGCAATCACAAAAAGCAAATGGAATGTTTGTAGCTCATATCACAAAGAATATTATATGTGCTAACTATGATTTCAGTGACGTCAATACCTTTTATTAAAGTATTGTTAGAACTCATTCAATTGATAAACCTTTTTTAATCTAAATCAAATGGTACAGCTCCAAAGCCAGAAAAGAATTCACGACGAAAGTAAGTAAAGCTTGCCAAATTTGTGAGGTCATTCGTTTCAAAGAATTGATAGTAATATTTTTATAACTCAAGTTCTCCACAATTTTTTGCGTTACTTATACTTATGAACCATAAACTAAATGAAGGGATGACGCTGTGTCATGCTCTGTATTGTCATGTATTCCCAAAAATGAGCTAGCAATTTCAAAACATTCATTCTTATTGTATTTCAAGAAAATACAAATGTGTTTAAATATATATACTATATACTATTATACACAGTGCACCGTAAAAAAGCTTTATGGAAATCTACCAAAAATTTCAACTAAGTAATCACATATCTAGATATGTGAGCAATAAAAAATAATTGATATCATGACATTACATAATTCGTATAATTTTTTTATAATTTTTTTTTAGAATTATTGAAGAATCATATTTTCCTATAATCATTCTCTACTCTCTACGTGATTTCTTCACTCTCGGTATGCGTTTCCAGTAACATTGCGTCATGCTCCTAATCGCAAATGATGACTGACTCCAAACCTGCAAGAGCTGATCAGAAACGTTTATTTTTATAAGTAAAACGATTCCGCATTGCCTGACCTTCGCCTTACATATGGATTCTGAAAGCAGGAAAAACAAAGTGCTCGTCACCCCAAAAATGTAGACGTAAAACACAGTTTGAAAGTTGGATTTTAAAGTGAGTGGCATAACTTGCTCCAGTTTCGCTGTATTATTTCTAGTGAATTCAAGTCTAGACCCAGTCCTCTCCTTTCTTAGGTATCTTTCTTTCTCTCACCTGATGGTATATCCCATTTTCAATTATGTTTACAAATTTTGATGGTAAATTGGATCCCAATGGATCATAAAACTGCCAGGTAATGTACGATTCCTCAATCGACTTGTTTCCTTTAAAAAATTGTGTCGATTTATAATTTGTTTTAAGATACCCCATTTCTAGGTCGATATAGCTTGATGATCCTACCATCACATTTTTCTCCTTACAACGAAGAGTTTCAGACTCCAAAGCGGACGCATACTCCACTTTAATATTTTCCGCGACATTTGGGGGAATCCAATAATACTTATCTTTCTCTAAATCCTTAAGCATTTCATAATACGGAATTGGCAAGTACTTGGGGTGCGTTTTTCCTGTTAGAAATATCTCAAACAGATAATTTATAACACGGGATGCAAGATGAAATTGAAATCGCGGACGACATGAATTGTTTTTATTTTCCTCCAATCCCCAAAATGTTTGGAGACTTTCGGCTACCGAAAAATTCTCAGAATATCTCCACTTGTATAAACCGGCTTGATCCAATTCAGAAAAAATTCTGACGCAATTTTCCTTTGGCATATCATCCGTGCAATTAAAGTCATAAAACGACTTTAAATTTGTCCATTTAGTAGATCCGGCTACTGCTCCTGTGGTAACAATTCCTTTATATCCGTTTGTCACAATTAGAGCTAAAATAAGCCAAGTTGATGCAACAATTTTAACGCTGTCTTGTTTTTCCATGTGAGTTGGAAGTGAAGGTCCATTTTCCACCAAAACTTTGTAAATGTAGAGAAGTATTGAAAATTTGGATCCGTCAAAATATTTTATTTTATATTTTGGCAGCTGGCCAACGGTCGCCAGAATACCGACGCAGATTCCAAGACCCAACCAGAGGTCCCATTGAAGCGGTTGAAGAAGATATGCAAACTCTAATCGCTCATTAGAATTACACGTCAGAAAATTCAAACCATCTTGACCCACAAATATGGTTATGTGAGGGTCTTCAGGGTTAATTGTATCTCCGTCAACGTTATCTGTGCGCTTATCAATTTTCAAGACTGGAAACCGAAGTGAAGACACATACCCTTGGATAATCTCCATGCTCCAGGGAAAGAATATGGTTGTATTTTTATCTGCCATTTCCAACAGCATGTTTACAATGACAAGTGGAAATAGAAGAGGTTTATCAAATAGAAATATATTCTTCTGCTTTTTATATCGTGCAAAGTCAATCTTGGAATTTTCGTCAATGTTACGAAGTTCCCACTGTGTGGGAGCACCTTGCTGACTTATCAGATATTTAAATGTGTTTGGATTTAAAATATCAAATTTTGTGTGGTTTGCATATTCGTTAATGTAAATTGGTTTTGGGAGACAGTAGGCACAAATATATGTGTGGTTACAATTAGCAAGAAGAATGTTTTGTGGGTCATTGCCGATTTGAATATATTTGCAACTAAGCACCCCAACAGTGTTGAATTTATGATGACCCAATTCAGAAAGTTCTCTCAAAGACAATGAGTCTAAATGACCGATATTTTCGCTGAAACTTTGTAATTTGAGATGTATGTAGTGAACATTTGTTAACCTTTTGGGAAGAAAGATTAAACGAGATATCGCGTTATCCAATGCCAAATACGAAAAGATTTCCCCGTCTATAGTGAAATTCCACACTGACGGATTTGGCAATAGAATGACTCCATAGATACAAGAATCTCGTCGAAGTCCACGTACATTTTCCATTATGTATTGTGAGTTCTCTCCATACACGAATAGCTCCCCATATCTTGAAGATGAATTTGTGTATACACTTCGAATTTTGTATTCGAAATAAGTATTATTAAGGTTAGCATAATACCGACGATCGATTGTAAACGTTTTTGGATAGTTTCGAAAACTGTCCGAATTTGAACCATCGTGAGAGTAATGAACATTTTGTGAGTATATGTGGACAAGAGAACACGAAATACTATCAAATATTTTGCCCACTCCGTCAAAATATCCAACTGGCAAACGAACCGTAACGTTTTCGGTTTCGATAATAGCCAATGCATTTTTAAACACAAATGCTACAATGAGAATTGACAAAGGCATTGTTGTTTTGCTGTTGATTGTTAAACAAGAATAAATATTTGAAAGATGGTTACCCAAATTTATGGCTTGTGCTCGGACACTAGCAGTATGTGAAAGATTGTGGCATATAAACTGTTGATATAATGGTTAATATACTTAACAACAACGAGAAACGAGAAAAAGCAATAAAGATAATGAGAAGGCGGATTCCTTGCCTCGCGCAATAAAATTGTATTAAGCATAACCAAAGCTTAATATGAATTAAGCATCTAACTCAGACAATTCCATTTACACGAAAAGGAGCAGCAAATACTGTGGAATATGTTTCCAAATTCGGTTTTTTCTTCTATAGAGTATTTAATCTTGTTGTATTCTCCCTATGCTACCGCAAGCAGCTAACCAGCAATATAACTTTTACATAATTTACTAATTTAAGCGGACGGTAGTAATGAACTATCGCATTTTTATCTTTTAACGAGCTATACAGAGTATGGCATTTTTATGTCAATGGAAATAAGCTTGTGTTATGCTTACTACCAACTTTTGACACGAGGCAAAGTATCCGCCCACTCATTACCTTTATTGCTTTTTGTTTTTGGGATCTCGAATCTTAAAGCGAATACCTAGTTTGTCACGTCGTTGCTTTAAAGTAATTGAAACATTATGTCACGCCCACATTTAGTAGCCCATTTCAAGTTTTAAAATATTTGTAAAAATTGATAATTGTTCGTAATTTGAGGATAACTTGTTTAAGGACTAGATTTACAAACGATTATTTGCTAGTGATTTTTTACGAATTAAATCGCATACTAATTATTGCATGCCTTTGGATTTTAAAATCACACAGTTTTTGTATTTATTGTGAAAGACAACTGCTCGCATTTTTAGTATAAGCTTGGGTTAGTAGCTTTGAGCTATGCATAAAACGCATGAGGAACGGCGGTGCAAGTCCATTTCGAGAACTACCCGAGATGCACTTTTCCCATGCAAGTGGTGAGGGTTGGTAGGAAAATCAGTCGATCCCTCAGCGGTGCGGCAGCCAAAGTGCATCTCGGGTAGCTCTCGAAATGGACTTGCACCGCCGACTGGAATACGCGTTCTCATGCTTTCTCGAAGCTGCTCAGCTTATACGAAATACTATTGTAACAATTATTTCTCTCAGAGCAACTAACTGCCTGTGTGGTTTGTGGAAAGGGCTATTTGCAGTTGTGTAGATATCATATTTCTGTATATTGCATATAATAGTGAAAATATAGTTTAAATAAAATTCTTATTGTGTTTACAAATGTTCATATTGCAGAAACAGCTTTATGTATTTATAATAAGTCTGTAGTCTGTATGGAAGTGATTTCTTACAATAAAAACCAGATTGATTTTAGTAGCACGTGATAAAATTTATAAACCAGTACCAGTTCCAATTCTTTCATTGGACCAGCAAACAAAGTTATTTTGCATGCCATATTTTTTGTATGATTTAACTTCTCTCAACTTCCATCCCTTCCTTTTTTTCGATTTCCGTTGGTCATTTATTAATTTAATTAGAGTTCTAACAAGTTCTAAGATCCCATGAGAATACAATTGCCCCATAACTTAAATACTTTCTTCAATGCTGCTTTAGACAATTTTTTTCAACTATCTTTTTCTCTTTCAACAAAAAACGATTTATCCAAGGAAATTACAAATACACCTCTTCATTTCTGGCAAAATGATAATAAAATGTAATCAAACTTTCATTGATTTAGGAGTGGGAAGACGGCGATCAATGTTGCGGGCAAACATGACGCAAATGCTTGCTCGGTCGACTTCGTAATTCACATCGACATTAAAAACACGTATCGTAAAACAAAATTGTAGAGAAGAGTCGCCATGTTTTGGCTTGGTTGGACATTATACGAAATACAAGAGTGCAAAGTGTGTCCACGTCTTAATGTCGCTTGCAGGTTTGTATTTTTATGCAATATTCTGTACCAAATTTCTTTAGAAACATAGTTCTGGGATAAAGCTTTTGTTGCAAGTTTTCATGCAGAACCTTTGTATGTAAAGTAGCTTGAAAGAAAAGTGTTTGAATGACATTATTTTACTGTGTTGGAGGAGGAAATTTAAAAAAAATCTTAGACGTCATCCTGTACGGATCAAGGCGAAAAAATATATAAGAATAAACTGCATAAACTTTAAAAGTTTATCATAGCAGGTTTCGAATCAAAAGTTTATAGAATAAGAAGAAAGTAGAATTGTTTGCAGTTTGATTACTATCCTTTCGAAATCAACTTAATAATTAAGTAATTGTTATCTAGCAACTGCACTTATATTAATTTTACCTGTTACCCCCGTCAATATAACGAGACAATATAAGGTTGTTTATCAGGATTGCGTATAATAATTTTTAATATTTTAAAAGCATTATTGCTAATAGTAAGTGAAGAAAGTTGCGTACAGATCAAATTTCTAAAGTATTCAATTCGGATAAGAGAAAATTCCCAAGTCGAAATGCTGACTAAAATCCTATGGAAGCTCTTAATACGAAGTTATATTTATTTTTTATGCATTTTTTCTGCTGCTCAAGTCAGGTGCACTAGACAAGTGCCTAAGAATAAACTATATTATGATATGAATGTCGACCAACTGCGAAATTTTGAGAATTTTCCTAAAGTCTTGAATTCCTTTTCCGGCTGTATGATTCGTCTTCTAAACTTTGCCGGCTTGGACTACGATGGTTCCACGCTTCACGAACCTCTTCTGATAATGCGCTATCACGCATCACCATCTTCTTGGTGGATGCTAATACCGCAAGAGGTCGACCAGAAAAAGTGGACCGTCATGCAAAAGTTCCTTGACATTTCGATCTCAACAAACTACTTGTATTTCACTTCGAACCACACATTCGTTTCAGCCACCAAGAACACAGTTTGTGAAGCAAAAATATATTTGTACCCGCCAACAGAATCAGTATCTCCTTCAATGTATAATACAGACATATACGGCACTTACATTAAAGATCCTCAAATGATGGAAATACTGGTTAACTTCGGTCAGCACAGATGGAAAGAAACGCATCTCTCTACAACTTTAAAGTACTACCTGCTCATATGTGATGAGTTAAGATTGAGTGGATATATGCCATTCCGATGGACTGAAACCACCAGAATTCTTCCTTCCTTCCCATCGATTTCACCCGTGTTGTTCATGTGGGAGACCTCAGTGAATCGCTTCTATTACCACTGCAATTACTGTGACAAATGTCGTCCCTATTCTCTTATTGAACTTCAGAGCATTCCTTCCTCCAAAAAGCAACTAAATGATATACAAAGATCAACGCATGAGCAAGTTCCATTCTACAACAATGTAATTTTTTTCCCTCACGATTTTTCAACCCACATTATGGACAAAGAGTTTTACCGAAACAGACTAAACATTATGAAGTCCACAAATGGTCGAATGCTTGAGGGTGCAAGACTTTCCTTTTTTGAGCATGTACTTGATGTTCACATCATTGCGTTGCTGTTACCTGATAACGCGACCTCAGAAATAAGTGGTGGCTCTAATCAAGAGATGCACATGGGGCGGCGGATTCAGTTGAATGGATGCCAAGGCGATGGTAAAGTGTGGTATGCTGCTGCCTCAAGACCTGGCTTCACGAAATTGAGACAATCCACCCTGCAAATGTTTCCGGATATGAGTCTTGCGTTTCGACGAGAGCGACTACATTTTGTGAGTTGTCACCAGGAGAAAGTCATGTGGACACATAATCTCAAGCAATTGGTGGCCGCCCTTGACTATGCTTCGTGGCTTGTATTGGCAATTATGATTACATTTTTAACTCTTTTAGTGCCTCAGTACAACAAAGTATTTGAATGTATCCGTCAATCAAAATCGAAAGGAAATAATTTTAAAAATTTGAGAATACTTGACGTGGGTTTTCAACTTTTCTCCACATTGCTAGATCAATCAGTTGCAGTGTTCCACAATAAATGTTTTACTGAAAATAGCTTCTTATGGGGGACACTAGCAATGGTACCGTTAATGTTTTCTGTTTTGAGCAACAATTACAAGGGAGATAACATTACAGAACTTACGGTGGCGCCACCATTGGTCCCTTTTGATACGTTTGAGTCTCTTGTAAAATACAAATTTGATGTTTACGTCCTGCCACGAATCCTTTATGCAAGTGAAATAAGTCTTGTATCTGGACGTACAACGACCGATCGTGAGTTTCACCAGCAGAACGATCATGAAGCGTTTCCGCTTGTGTCACAGCTCTGGCATTATTTTAACATGCAGTTTCATAAATGGAAAACTTTATCCCAAATGATGACTGATCTAACTCCAAAAATGGCATACATTTTGAATCATACAAAATTATTTCCATCGTGGCCATCAGCCAAAAATATTCAATTGGTAGACTTTCGGTACGAGCAATTGGTAAACCCCCATTTGGCAAAATGTGAACGCTCAGCAGTAATTCTTCATGAGAATATTGCATTGGTCGTTTACGAAAATTTCACGGATTTTGGTGCTCCAGTGTACTTAGGAAAAGATATAATTCACGAACACTATCAGGGTTACCAGCTTTTGGGCCACTTTCAAAAAAGTATGATTTTACGGATCAAAATGTTAGGACAAAGTGGAATTATTCAGTGGTGAAGAAAGTATTTTAAACATGTAATTGTTCTATTTGCTCATTCTAAGAGGTTGAATAACGGAAAGGTTGAGGTGACTTCTAACCTAGGTTCCAATTCCAGTAACGGTGATAGCAAGAATATTCTCGTTTTATGTGTGATTCCCAGCGTGGGTTTTTTGTTGGCTTTGCTCGTGTTTGTGAT
>JAQIXW010003984.1:0-12266 GCA_034700685.1 Willowsia buskii
ATACTTTTTCTCTAGCACATTTCCTGTGTAACACAAGACAGATATTGGCTTATTTGTTATTTAACTTGATTAAAAATCATATTTATGCAACATTGATTCTATTTTTTATCCGCCGAACTGCAACATTAAAACTTTGCAATCACATGGAGCTAAATTAGTATGGATAAACCAAATGGTTTAGAATATCTTTCGATGCAGCATGAAGATGGCCTTTTATAAGCTTTAACGATACAAATGTTTACTCCCAACTTTCAAATCTACAAACAATAAAAATGACATGCTATAGACGTGGTGTAAATATATTATGTAAAAAGTGCGGTAATCCCAGCGTGTTATAGGATCACTTTTACGTAATGCATGTCGTCGTAATCTCATAGAACGAGGGAAGGAGAGTTAATTTCATCAAAATATTCATCTTCGCCATTTGATTATGATTTCACTTAAGCTAGTAAACAACGAAACAAAAAAATACTTCGCATAAAATAATTTTGTAACCAGCTCCGCCACGTTTCTACCGCTTATCAATCATGCATTTTAGTTTGTATAGTAAACAAACAGGTAATCTCTCTCTCTGAAGTCAAGTTTGCTGAAGAACTAGAGATCGCAGAAGACTTGCTTTGTGAAGTAAAAAATCACACGTTATGGTTATAAAAACGTTTAAAATAATTTATGCAGTCTATGTACCCGTACACCATAAGTTAAGATATAATTTATGGTTTGTTTGTATTGATTTCAGGTAAAGCGACGAGAACAATGATTATAAAACTGCATCAAAGAATTTAGGTGCAGCCCACCAGCATACAAGCAAGCTAACCTGTTGGCAAAGTAGACTCATTCCGCTTCATTCATGAAAAAGTAAGTAGATCAGCAACAAAAAAACTCATGTTAGATGTAAACGATGTCATGCATGCCGTGCTGGAATGGGCAGCGAGACTTTTGCTTCTACTAGTAAACGAGTCTTGTAGAAAGGAATCTGGAAAAGCGAGAGAAGGGAGCTTTCAACGTTTCTCTCACATTTCCTGCTCTGCTCTTCTTTATGCTTGATTTTTTTCATTTTAAGCAAAATCAAACAAGTCCATTTCAACTGGCTTTAATAATAAATGCTACACTCTCTTAGGAGCAGAGTTTGGTTTTCCCTTTACCCTTAAAAAATACCGCCTCCGCTTAATCATATGTACCTATGTGAATTTATCAACGTCCAAAATAGCTAAGATGAGAGTATGATAATAATCTCAATTTATTGTCGCTTTTTCATCTTAGAAACTACAAGAAAAGTAGGTAATCGAAATGCCGAATGTACGATAGCTACGTAGTATGTAGGTATGTATCACTCGACCCCCTCAAAGTTTATATGTATTTTATATCTGTGTGTGTAGTTAAATTTCAAAGTTAAAACGTTTAACATGCAGAGAATGAGCAGAGAACGGCTACATAATACACGGCGTATCATAAAAGGAAGGAAGAAAGTAATCCTCGATTACATCAGAAGAAAATATTTAAGAGATTCCTCATCAGATTACATTTTTGTTGCTTCTCATTTTGATTGGAATAAAGTGAAAGAGTAAAGTGTACCAACTATGCTTTTGTTTATTTATTTATTGCTATTCAGCGAAATAGCGAATCGTATCATATGGAATATACTACAAGATTACCAGCTACCTTTTATAATAGATAATCATAATATAATCATCTGTCGGAAAAATTATTTCACCATTTTACATTTCACTATTAACGACAGTTAACATTTTCTTGAAGAAGCAGCCCTTTATTATTTTATTAGACGCACGTTCAATGAATATATTTATAAAGTCCAGAAAGTAGCTTTTGAAACATACTTTTTCTCTTTGTAAGAAAAAATCAATTATACTTTACACGATTGATACTGTTCCAGAAGGTGTATCCAAAGCAAGGAAAATATCTCCTGAAACATACGAAATTATTTATTAAAGATGGAAAAATCCGTAATAGAAAACCCTTCTATTTGCTATTGGTGGGCTTAATGTTAATGAACTCTGTGTCATCGTCTTCTCGTTTTTACTCGGATCAAACTAACTAGAAAAGGAGTTGAGCTTGATAATACAATGTAAACCAATAAAAGGATTTCTTCTTTCTTTCGAGCGTCAAACTTAACAGTGTGCGCATTTAGTTTGGTAAAAGCTAATGAAAATTATGAGTAGATTATCTCGTAAGTTGCATTTTATTAAACTTAACATACCGCCCACCATTTGAGCAGAGAGTAAATGAACTTTGCCTGCGCCCTGCGTTAACTAATGTGGAGATGTAATTCACGTGTCTCATAGGAAAATGCATTCCTGGAACGAAACCATTTTCAGATTTCATTACCACGAAGAAACACTGAGGAGCACATGGAACCACTTAAGCTTCCAGTTCTAACTCAATATTCTGGAGCTCATCGCCTGTAATGAGAGCCTGACTGTTTCAATCTCCCCAATTTTCAGGGCTTCCTAATGTTGTGTTTTCTTGTGAAAGCGGAACTTACTTGACAGTATTTATGAAATACATACGTATGCAGTATGACGCAGCTGTATAATGTTCTATAAAACTCCACCGTAGCCACCCACGCGTTTTGCGTCGTAAAATAGGCGTGTTTTGCAATTGGATTAGCACATCTTGATGATATAAAGTGGTGATGGTAATGCATTTCTTGGTTTCCTGTATTGAAATTATTTATTTAAGTAGTTTCTGTCTAATACATTTATTCTCTGTGTTTCGAAATGGTGACACTGTAAATTGATATAGATTGATATGAAGAGTGATAATATAGCGCTTATGCAGGCATGACATGAGGAATGCAAACTACAAATACTTACTTGTAATCACACAAAACTCGAGGCAGAATATTACATGAAATACATCTGCTTCCCTGAGAAGACTTCAGAAGAGATCAATATACCATTCCAGTTATACTTGAGTTATACTGCATGCAAAAATTGTTCCATCATGACACAATTGATATAAAAAATTGAATGGAAACAGAAACAACATTTAAATAATGAGAGTGAGAATGCAGGTATTACCATGATTTTACTTTCCCATACCACACAACATGAAAAATAATTTCATCCCATGCCTTATGTTTAACCATCTTAAATTGGATATTTCTATTTCATTTCACGTTCATAATAAATAAGAAGCTCATATGTATGCCATGTACTATGTGGTAGTTTTAACAACAAATTGTGTGGGTATGCGCTATTATTGGGTGAAGAGGGCGAAGCTCCATGTATAAGAAGTAATTTCATTGAATCATAATAAAAATCACAATACTTTCATAACCCTTTCTCGAAATGTTTTACTAATTGCTTTTTACTCGAGCTTTGATCATTGCGTCTGAAATGCATGGAGATCTAGTGTTACAGTTATACTTAAACGTATCGTCAGTGTTAACACGAGAGCCTGTGGTGAGAATCACAGCTAGAATGCGTTGATGCACTTGTTGGATTGCATCTCGTCTCGTCATTATCATTACTATCACATATCACAATCATTGATGCTCCTTCTAAGACTAGAATAGCCTTGACCAACTTATTTTTTGTATGGTGATATAAGCATTATTTCCCTTGTATGATTTTTTCTTCTCCTATTTCATTTATCTATCCATGTAACATGTACTTTTTGTGTTCATTGCACACACTGCATCTCTCTCTCTCTGTCTGAGAGTGTGATGTTATGTAACCGTGCAACTCTTTATACTTAGAACGAGAAAATACTCATAAAAAGGGGGAAAACCTGTTCGTTCATCGTTAATGGTTTCATTCCATTAATGTACCATGTAGACTCACAACTTGTTTACTATCTCCATCCTTTCCATTTCCTTCTCATTTTTACCTGCCCATCAGTACCACATGGCTACTACTACTATAGCTATCACATTACAGTGCATTGTTCCGTCTGAAACGGCAGTCTGTTGCTCGCCTTAAGTTGAACGACAAATAATACGAAAAGACATTCCTTCATTCATTTTTAAAGAATTCGTAAATGCACCTGACTTTTCTACCCGTGTGCGCTGCCAGCATTTTTATTAATAGCAATAATATTCACATAATAATGCCTCTGTAGGTACTCACATGAGAATCATGTCTGACTACCAAAAAATCCTTTCAATCGAATCTTCTCCTTTTATTATCCTCTGCTCTTCTCATGCCTTCCGTAAATTTTTACTATTCTCTTTCGTTACAAGTCGAATAGAGAAAATCATGAATTTCAAATAAAATTCACAATGACGAGATTGTCTGCATCTATCTATATGCTTGTCGTAAACCACGCGAGTATTACAAGAGCGTATTAGTTTTCATGAGACGTTTAAAACTCCACCACACCTCACGAACATAAAAACACGGGATCGTACTAAACACTCATAAAATATGATAGCGCTTTCATTTTCGTTGTTTACGACGACAAACATTCAACCAACTGAATAATATATTCTTCGTCGAGATAAATACACATTCCATTTCCACGTGTCAATTCCTCTTCTAAGCCAATCAATAATAAAAAGCGAAACTCTTTCTTTCTTCAGCCTTTTTCACAATAAGACGTGCGTATACACTAAACACCTACATAGATATTACTAGTGAAGAAAAATGTCTTTTGTTCGGCTCACAACAGAATCATCATTATTTGCAATGTTTTCGATTACACTCCAAGGAGTTGGGCAATTTTGTATCAAGAAATGAACGTACGTTACATCAACTCATCGACGTCTTCAACATTTCACAGGTGGTTTTCAAGACGGCTAACCTTACCTATTTATCTTGAGTCTTGATCTAAATACGATAATATGCATTTTATTTACTTACGTTTCTTTATATAAAATTTACTTTTCTGTAGCAAAGAATGGGAGCCACTTGCGCTTGAAACATGCTTTATTTACTTGTCTACATCATGCACCTGCCCTACTTGTGAAATAATAATCGCTACGAAAGGACAGCATTTTTCTGGAGAATGTGTCCCTCGACGGTTTAACCACTATCGGTTTTTGCTTGATGACTTGTGGTTAACACTGTTGGCTCCACTTGTACCGTTCGTGAGGATCTTATGAACTACTGTACTGTTATCATCCCATCACAGTACAGCTTGCTACTACTAGTTACCTTCGTGCGCATATTGTTCCGAATTATTGTTCTCACGAGAGCTTTACTTTGGCCGCTGACTTTGTTTCCGTAACTCACTTTCCACCGTTATACTACTAAGTCCTTCTCTTCCCAGCACCGTTGGAGAGCAAGACTTACTCAAGGAGTTGTGTGTGATAGTACAACTACTAGCATCGTTTTCATGAAGATTATTATCGTCTCTAGTTACATTACAATAAACTAAATTCAAGAGAATATATCCTCTTATCTGCACTTATTACAAGTTCGGGAAGGAAATGAAAATACACAGTGTAAATAACCCAATTTCATTTGAGATACCACATGGATAATTTTCCAGACTCTTTCACCAACAGCTTACAGCACCCCTGTGGCTCTTCACCACAAGCTGACTTGGAGAACCTACAGTAATGCACCTCGTGCCATCCCACCAACCCAGTTTTCTTACATCTTGGATTTCTATTAAGATGCAATTTCTTTCCATGCAATTTTCTACATAGTCGGTTGCCATGTGCTTGAGTATTAAATAGTATATACCTAAATCACACTCAGAATGTCCATAAACGAGTCTAATTGAAGTAGATAAATTCTAAGATTTCAGGATGAGAAACATGTTCGTATTTTGAATGCTATGATTGTAGATGCTTTGGAATGATTGTATGTCTGTATGTTTACATTATGAGAACTAATTTCACCAGCGTGGGCTAAATCAGAGGAGACAAAATATGTTTCAAGTTTGCGAGAGATCGTTGTAATTAGGAAATACACACGTCATTTGGCACTCGGTTACAACGGTGGTTGGCGGTTGGGTTAGTGAAGTACATATAGTTAACGGAGCTAATAATGTCGTCGTCATCATTCATTTGAATGCAAAAATAAAGTTTACATAAACACGTGAAATAGCAAGTCTTCAATTCATCAGCATTTCTCAAAGAGATCTGCAAACATTTTCCTATTTTCTAAGGATTATGCATGCAATTTTAAGTTTATTTACACAAGTCAACCAACCAAGAAATCTAAAACCAACAGTTCTCCACACAACTTCTAACTTTTACCAAAACAAAATTTGTTCACTGTGATCAAATTGGTACACATCAAACATTTGATCACTACAGGGTGATCATACATTTGATCACTACTACTACATACGTTTATTTCCAGAACAGAATGTGGATTTAAGCATGGAAGTGATACTAGGAACTACTACATCGAGAGGTTCTTGCGATCCTCTAGTTTTCAGAAATTTCAACTTTAGACTTTAAAATACTGCGAAGTTAGCATGAAATTAAAGTTTTAATTACCCAATTTTCCCGTCCTTTGTTTCCTGCGCTCAGTTGATTATGTACCATCTAATCAATGTTGAAGAGGGAAAGAATATTGCTGCGATTGTCAGCGTGTGTCAAAACTAGAGAGGTGTGTATTCGTAACAAAGTGAGATAATGAAAATGCTATTTTCGCACCTACTTTCTACGCAATATATTCTATTATCCACTTATCACTAACTAATGATGTTTTTATCTTTTGATTTTTAATACGCTAAATAGACACACTGCAGGAGATTCAAGTGAGCGGTGGTGACACATTGATGATATTGTCACCATTACAAACTCATCCATATTAATAGACATTTCGTAATCCACTTTCTAAAAGACAGGTACATTCTGCAATAAAGAGAGGAATCTTTAATTCATCCATCATTAACGGTCCTATTTTTTACGGTTCTTAGAAAAAAGCATCCAAAATTAGTGATAATTTTAATACCCTGTAACGATGCATATGGGTTGCATGAATGTATTATTTAGGTAGCACGTCACCAGCTTATTATCCTTTGTCCCCACTATATGGAGGAGTGATCAGGTATAAATATTTGCTTCCAAGTGTCACTAGTTGATACTATACAAGAGTATATTACTCCTCATTGAGTCATTCATTGTTTCAGGTGCTAGAATGTATGTATGTGGTTGGTAAAGTCCTATACGCTTGCATTTGCAAAATGGAACCACGAAATATGCTCGCCATTTCAAAGATTAGATTGAATTAGTACGAATTTACCATTTCAAATGTAGCAATGCCATTTTATGACTTGATAATTTAAAATAAATATTAATTTACTTTTGCCGAGTTGAACAGTTCGTTAAGCGCACGTTTCAAAACAAACACACCGGTGTCATGTCAAGTGACGCACCTTATAGTGGTATTCCTGACGATGAGTCTATTCAAGATTTATTCATGCCTTTTTTGTTGTTGTTACGTCATTTCGAAAATTTGTGAGTGGGATTAAATGAGTATTACACGCATTTTCTTTTAAAATATTAATTAATATTTCCGCTTGACAAGATGCACATCTTTTTTATTGCCTCCTTTTACTGTTCACGGTCTCTGCTCACTTCACTACCCCTTGAGTATTAAAACTGCTTTTATAATTGGTATGAAAATGAATTATGCAAATTGTTTTTTTTTTAGTTTCTAGTCCTGGTCACTGCCTGTTATGTAACATGTAATACTGTCAAGCGTTAAAGCAAACTGCTAATTAGACAAACGACGACTGTGAACGATAACAAGCCATAATGATCCTGCTACAAATCGCAATCATGTCCTTTTTAGAATTGCGGTACATAATATACGCATGAACAAGCAGAAACATCCGAACTATTACCTGGTATTCAAGCCGGTAGAGTTGGTAAAAATAAATGTGTTTTTATACTTATGCAAGCAGATAATGTAATATGAAGGAGAGAGTGATAGTGATACGGTATGGTGGAAAGGAAACTACACTTGGCAGTGGGTCATGTAACTCTTTGTCTTTCTCGTTTCATCTGTCCAAACGAAAAATGAATTCTATTAATATTTGTACGTGACATATGAAACCTATGCATGGTATCTGATTTTACTTCCATATTACATGGAGAGAGAGTGTGTGTGTGTCTGACTTTCGCACGTGACGCACGAGGGTAATATAGTAATAACTTCGGATCATAGTTCTGTTGTTGTTCACGATTTTGCATTCTAGCTCAATTTTAAGCTATACTACCAGAACAGAATGTCTTTCACATTCAAAAAGGTTTCGGTTTCACTACACCCGATTTCTAAGAAATGTATTTTCTGTGTATAATTTGATATGATTAATTACTGGGGTAATAATAATTGCGTAGAAATTCATTAAAACGAGTTTACACTCTCATTCTCATAATTTTGGGTACTCGGGATTAAATTATATGGTGACAAAAATTAAAAGTATGTAAGTGTGTATGTATGCTTAATATATTCTACTTTTTGCTGAAAGCAAAACCAACGATAAAAATGTTTGCTTCAGATATAAAAAATGCTTCACGTGAGCACGAGCTCTTCTAGATTTTGATTGTCCAAAGTGAAATAAAATCACGTTTTCACTTGACGAATAATGTATTGCATCCTTGAAACCCCTTCATGTCATTCACAACGTAACCAAGCAGTTGGTTCAAAGTTATTAGGCTATGGTGGAAGAAGTAAATGCAAGGCCTAATTTTACCGAGAGTATCGCACTCACATTGATATAGATGCTTTCCCTACATACTACAGTGTTATTAAATTATGAATTTCCTCTTCTTGTGGTAATATGAAAATGGAAATGACAGAAAAATGCTGAAAGGCCTTGAGAAATTTATTAGTTTGATGGGAAAACACGACTTCCTCCTGTACGTTATTTACTTCCACGAATCCATGAAATCAAGCAAAAAGTTATCTACTTGTCGCAAGAGCAGAGCGTTAACTATAAAAATGTACAGATACAGAGAAAAGGAATCAAAGCATGCAAGTAAGCAAGCAAGGCTCTAAAACAAATATGGTGATACATTTTCAAGCAAACAAAAAAAATGTCAAACAACACGAACCGTTTTAGAAACTTTCATTTTTCCAATCTGAGAATTTGTCGAGGTGGTTGCCATCAGTTTGGGGTTTGAGGGTTTTATTGCACGAGAAGCGGAAGATAAGTTCTGCGGAATACAATGTGTTTGCGTGTACTCCTCTTCTGACCGATAAACTTTTTAGGCGTAGCTGGGGAATAGCTGGATGAAAAATGTATTCGGATGACTTTGACTTGAAAGTTTCAGGAGGAAACGATCACATGATTTCAAAAGCTGATTTGTATTCACAATATCCTTATGGTGCAGCTATTCCTTGTAAGGCTGTGGGATTCTCGGTTTGCTGCTTTTGTAAAAGTTGTAGTCTCATCAAAAAAGGACAGATTGAGGGGAGTTACATCACAATGCAGAAAGCAGCAATGTTATCAAAAAAGTTGTTCGCCTGCATACACGTTGCCACCATCCAATATCCAATTTTGAGTAATATTTCGAAAATATAACAAGTTTTCTGACAAAAAGTAACAAAGTAGCTAACTTTGTGGTGAATATAAAATATGAAATGCCTTATGTTTTTCAAACAATTTTTCTCACTAGTTTCCAAATCCAAGTATAATATACTAGTTTATCGGAAAAAGCCCACTGCTCGGCAGCAGTGGGGGATCGTGAAACATATTAAAGTAAAAAACTGTACGGATCGTGAGCTGCTTCGAGACACACAATGTTTGGATGGAATAAATACAACAGAAACAAACAAACTAAAAACGTTCACACGGCACCGGTGATTTTATGCAACGAGCAAATAGTGCAACTCAAGGCAAATTAAAACGTGTCAATAAAAACAATAGGTTATTACAATTCACAAAACTTATACTGGCAAACTAAAATTACCTACAAAAAAATCTCTTGCAGCCAAAATACAAAAAAAAAAGTTTCATTTTTTCACCTAGAAGTGCATACTTCAGTGAGTCTACTTCCGTTGGAAGAACCAGTTCGTATTGTCAGTGCACTAGCACTGCTTTACTGGAGAAGAACTGAAAGAATGTACATGAACATGCAACGCGGTATAAAACCACAGGTTGTATTTCTATACCTTCAGGATTGAGCGTCAAACCGTCAATGGATGTATACTTTCTTTTGTAGCATTTTTATATAAGTGACCCAGTTTCTCGGAAGCTTCCATGTAATCATCAGCAAAAACAGAGGCGGTCTGTGAGAGGAAAGGATTCAGGCAAGACTTTGAAAAGGAAAAGGGAAGAAACAGGAGAGTGATATTCTCTCGTTTAAATTGTGTTCAAGACAACGTGTTTGATAACATGTAGCGTTAGTCTGGCTAATGCATTTTTCATGCAGCATGATGATCCTGCGAGATGATTGTGGTAGAACAGCTAATATCATCATCATTGCCAGTTTTATCATTTTCTTATTTCGTCATATTACCTATATTGGATATCAGGACCCATGCTGGTGTGGTGGAGTGAAAAGAAGTACATTTCCTTGTGCACCACGCACGATGCAACGTGGTTACAGATATTATTTTATTGTAAACCATTATGCGTCCCCAGTTAAAAAAGGAAGAATCTTCATCACATCATCAGTTTCAATATTTCGTTTGTCTTTATCCTTGTACACCTCATCTTTTTCGATATTTCCTATGTATTTCATGTTGCAGACTATGACGTGAAAAAGATCAAGCAGGAGCAACAACGAGCATAAGAAAGCCGAGAATTGTAATACTGTAAAAGTGTTTGTTGCTGAAGGCTTCACACGAGATCATCCACATTAGCAGTCCATCCGTCGATCCAGCTCAGGTAAAAACAACAATGTGTGTCATGCTTTTTTACCTGTGTTGCGTACAGATATCCGTGACCACGGTGCAGTGCTTAAACACATGGGAATCTTTCGACCATTATCCCTTTCCCTTTTTATAAGAACGCTGCATTGCATTTACACACATTCCTTGAATTGTGAATGCATTGTGCAGTGCAGTGGATAGGGTTATTCTATTCTCTTTTATTGAAGGAACGTTTTAAAAAACTTGTATGCATCCCTTCAAAACACACACAGGCAGAGAAAAAGAAAGGAGAGAAGAATCGAATGTTGTTGTCTCATATCGCTGCAGTGCACAGCTCTTCCACATGTACCTATTTGATGTCTCACCAAAACGCTTCCTCTTCTTCTGTATACATGGCGAATGTTAAAAGACCAGTGTTGGTGTTTGTAGCCACAAAAGCTCATTGTCTGTTGGTGGCAGGACTGGATTCGGACGAAATTCTTGTCGTATAATATGTAGGTTCATAACACGCTTCTTTACCTGCAGATAAATTTCGACTCAAGTCATCACCATTACACAGTGATTTTCGAGAGGAACGCTGAGTCCATAATCACTCTGAAGATGAATGTACATTGTAATGGAGATGTATGTAAAGCACTACTGCAACATGCGTGTTCAACTCAGGTATGTATGTTACTAAATGTACGCCAGCAGCGAGATTTCAAGTTACACAAATAGCTGTTGTTGTCATTATTATTACTGAAAAGATAATGCACATAAATAGTGGAAGGGAGAGTGCATTTATATTACTTTTTCTTGTGGTCAGACACGGATTTTTGAGAAAAAAAATTCCTTACAGACTTGCTATATGTATGCATGAGTAAAAATACTGACAAGTATACGTACACACCCCATTTTTAAAACGTTGCCGGGCAGTTTCAATCAAAATTAAAGCGTTGATAAGGGATTTGCCTGTCAAAGTAAAGTTGAATTCGTAATGGTCAAAATGTACTTGTAGAATTAATCTGTAACGCGATTTTATAAAATTGCTTATTTTTTGTTTTGTTTCCTGTTATTCCACACAAATCCAAAGATTTAATATGAATCAATTTTACACATGCCCATACTATTCGACCAACATGTCTTTGCATGCTTAATTTGTTGCTTAATCGTTTGACTTAAACTCCCAAAATTCCACTTTTGCGGTCTTAAAGCGTAAACACTACGATGTGGCAGCAAACACCCGTATGCATCTCAAAATGAAAGTCGATATAGTGTGAAGTGTGTTCATTGTTGTCAAATGTCTAATAAAACAGTCTCTGTTTTCGCACATTGTTTACTCCGTAAACCTTACAAGTGGGAGTGGATTTTCTTCCTAAATGCACGAGCTACGAAAACGCTGTCATTAACCTTTTAGTTCTTGTTTCAGCAGGCACCATCCATTGAATGTCGAATGTCATGAGGAGGCACAATGTTGACACAATTTGTAAGTTTTCTTCACTTCATCAATAAAATGGCTTAACAAAAATTGTCTAGAAGGATAAT
>JAQIXW010003985.1:0-12263 GCA_034700685.1 Willowsia buskii
TCTACCACTGAATAGGGAAACACGTGTGCAGAGGAATGTTTCTCGGATAATATAGATCCGTTGACGCTTATGTTATGATTTTAAATAAGCTATGATGCGAGGAAGGTAAATGCTCAATCTCTCAGAGACTTTTATAATCCCTTCCTCTCCACAGCTAAAATGCGACTGATCGGAACCAGCTATTGTGACTGGAAGTAAGAGGCAAAACTGCAGGTTGTTTCTACATGCTTGCTTTAGGGTGATATTTACTGTGAGGATAACAGCCTTACACAAACAACTTCGTCTTTTGCTTGCCTGAAGATGTGATGGGGTGGTTATTCGGTTTAACAAGCATGGATGGAGCCAAAAAAGATGTTTTGCCTTTGTATGAGCAGGCTCAAGCAACATCTTTGAAGATTCCTGTGCATAATACCACACACACGCATATAAACGCGATGCCTAAAGAGGAAAACTGAGCACTTGTACGCAGGAGCAGGTCACCTTACCAGACAACCTTTTTAGTTCTGGTTAAAAAGGTACCTTTCGAAAAAAACACGCTCCTGAGAACAGGAAGATATCTATGGGCTCATAAATTGTAATTTTTAAAGCAATAAACAGGTGCCAAACTACGAATAAGTATTTATTTCATGGAGCTTACAGACAGACTTCAAAGTATGAAATCATTGGTCTGATGACAACGTTTAGGTAGACAATGATATGATGATGGATGACCAATGACCGTCAAAAACAAACCGATGATTCGTCGCCCTACATACTTATTTTTTCTCCAAAAGTTGGATTGCTTGCTTAACAATTTTTTAAGCGAACACCCCGTATATTGAGGCAGTTAAAAATTCCTAAAAATTTACAAAATTGTTGATGCTGTGCTCAAACTGTCACATATTAGGTAATTAAGCTGTGAGCACGTGTAATGTTCGCATATCGGAAATATGTGATTGCGATAAACTTTCAGTATTGACATTTCCCATGGTTTACGTTACGTTGCACTTACCTAAAATAAAAATATAAAAGTAGAGATAGATACTTTTATTATTCATGATGGAAGAAGATTATCGTTTGAATGGCTGTAAGCACGGGTACATCAAACACATTCATGGAGATATATGTCAAAGCTGGTTTGATGTTTTTGATGACTGATGATGATCCATGATCCAGTATTTGTATTGTAGCTATAAAATTGTTTGCAATTGTGTCATAAGTAGCCCGTTCGTATATGGCTCAGGTTTCAACACGAATATCCTTGCAAATTTATAGTTATTTTACATTGGAATTGGAAAGCACATCCTGTCATGTGTACATAATGGATGGGATTGTGTATAGGTTAGGTGCGACCTATTACCTTATTTATATTTTTAATAATACAAGAATATCAGGCTTCCAGGCATATAAGTTCATGTGTGTTTGAAACTAAAGTAATTTAAATATTTTTTTATCTGGGAAAATCTACATTATTTAACGGTAACAGCAATGAAATTAAATTGAAATGTTTATAACGACAGTTTAATTCATTTGTGAAAACCATTAGAGTCTGTTAATCAACCTTACACAACCTAAAAATGTGTGTAATTTGGGGAACTGATACAGCGAAATTTTATCAAAAGATGTTCCCCAAATGAGCGACCCAGTAAACTCCATACTTTTTACCATTAAAAAGGAAATGCTACACAGAAATACATGGTTTAGAGGAAACGGAACTTCATGTAAAGTAAACGACGACGAAAGTGCTTTCTTCAATTCAATTGAAAGTAAAGTAAGTTCATGCATAAAATAATGTAATAGTTTTTTTGTTTCCTCATATTCTTAAAGGCAACCTGCATTGTGTGCATATCAAAGCTTCATCGCTACTTTGTCCTCTTTGCTAAAAACAAAAGAGTGGGACACTGGTTTTGTTTGTAGAAATTCCCACGACATCCCGGCCCGCAGAGCCGCTCATTTGCCAACATCCTTCAGACAAACACCGGTAGAAGTCTTAATTACAAAGTAACAAGTAATCAGAAAAATTGCTGAAATTACATGAGCCATTCGTGTATACACACTTATATAAATCATATTGCATACTAACTTTTTATTATTGCATCGTTTATCGCTTAATACAAGCTTTTTTTCTTAAAAACAAAAGGCACTAAACAAAAATAATATTAGCAGCTAGTAAATAAATAAATTACAGCTATAAGATAATACGCTTGAGTAAAAATATAAAATGAAAATGCACATTTCTGTGCTGAACCTACTAACCAAGTTACATTTTCTTACAATATGTATGTCCCGTAAATACATGTACATACGCTATTCATTTCCTTTTCACTTTTACGCATAAATGCATAACTAACTATTTTCATCTTAAATTGTCTTACACAAACAAATCTTGCTTTCTAAACGAACAAACCATGCAAAGTATGATTTTAGATACATCAATGCATAAATATGTATGGAGTTGATTTGATTGCTGAGAAAACTGAGCAAAAAAAGTTGTCTATAAAACCCATAAAACTTTTCACTAGACGTACACTATTTTATGAACTACTAATTTCGATCTCGACACCAAACAGGCGTAAAGAACAAGGTCAATTAAATAGATCATACTGTGGAACAACTGAACAATTATGAAAAATACAGTCAGACTGGAACTGAACATTGTCTCCAGCGATTCCTGGAAGGAGGAGTTCTTCGTCTCATGGTGCCTCTCCAACATTGACTTGAGCATTCCGACCGAACAGCATTGCAAAATGAAGAAAATTAGAGTCATCCATTTAATAACAGAGACATATTCCTGGAATGCAGACAAATATAATCATAACTCGTTTAGAATGCTATCAAAATTTATATTAGCTTCCGGTATCACAAAATGGTATAAAGGATTTGATACGACGGCAAGAAATAATAATTTATACCTTATGTATTCCATGGAAGATAATTAGGGCACTGACAAGATAAAGAAATCCATATCCAGAGAGCACATACAGATCTAAGCTGTCGTTTACCTAGAGGAAAAAGTTAATTTTTTAATATACCTATATAGATTTTACATTCATGAGGTTTTAGATTTCATATTTGCACATATTATGTAAATGCCAACTAGACAAGCTCGATGCTCTAGTCAACCTAGTTTTTTTTGAAAATTTAATCACTTACCAAGTCTGTTGAGATGTCTGAAGACCAGCCATACAATGGCTCAGACTTGTAGAATATCACGCCTTCAATCCCTATTACGGACAGGAAGACCACAGCGAAAAACTGCAATTCAAACCAAAAGTTCACAGCTATTTCCTTCATTGAGTAAATACGCAATATTGTTTTGCAAACAAAGTTACAACAAAGAACTGTCCAGCATAGAGGTATGCATGGAAAATGCTTACCAAATGTGTAAAAGCCAGGAAGTACGTGAAGGTACGCTGAGAAAAACAGCAACACATTATGAAATCTTCTTTAACAAAACAAATCCAGAAAATCAACAACCTCTTGTCATAAACACTAATATTTTCATGCTTCAACCGCAATAAACCATTTGTACTTTAAACTTTTCAAACCAGCAACACGATTCGCATTATTCTGTCATTTCAGGAGCATTTAAGCTGTCGACAGTTTCTTAAAATCTTCAACATTTTGTGGAAACACAATTGGTTATTATGACAAAAACGTGCAAACTTCAGGTACTGCACGGGGTCACTACATGTTCAACGTTGTACTGTTTAATTACCAATTTGTCAGCACTGACACTTTATTTACTGTCCTATCATAATATAGCAATAAGTTAACTACCATAAGAAATTCAACACTTTTATTACTTTCCATACCAGAACCAATAAACCGTCAGTGAGCTGCATTGTAGCAAAAAGGTGAATGAGGTCCGATTCAGTGAGGCTATCATTAATCGCCTTCTCCCTTTCAACAAATAGATGTCTATGATGATAATTCGATGCGTGCAAGTGAGAAAAGAAAAGCTTTCAGAAACGAAGAAGGGAAAATGGCAATAATAACATTATTCACCGAGGTGGAACGGTACTTGCATGAGCGCATAGGCAGCTTCTTTCTTTATAACGCATAATATAATAACGCTTTTTATTTCATTTCATTCGCTTTAATTTTCTCAACAAGACACTTACTCATCTTCTTCAAAGTATAATGCAATCATCATAATATAACTAACACTTAATTGAAATGCATACGCTGTTTTTCTGTGTGTACGCCCCTGCTATATACTGCGAATGTGTAAGCTCAGCTAAAATATAAGCTACTGTGAGCTTACGAAGCAAAAATAAAAATAAATTGCTGCCATTTATTTATAGGGATGATTTTTATACAAGACACTTTTCTGTTATGAAGATTGAAAGCTGTATATCTCTGGGCATTATATTTTTGTAATGAAACTTCTTATGTAGACCTGCTCCAATATACAAAATGTTTAGGTGTGTATTTAAATGAATTCATGATACAGAAATTCATTATGCAATTTACTTACGTTAGTAAAAGCCGATAAGTACACTCTCTCTGATTTATAACTAGTCCGCACAACGAACAACGCCTATTCTACGTATTAGACTTATCATCTGTCAGCTTGAAGATGCGTCAGTGTTTCAATGAAAATAATAAAAATAACTGATGAATTGTTAAATCATCATCAAAATTTGATTTTTTTTCATACATAACGCTATCTCGTGATCTAATGCATAGAAAATTCACCCAAGTCAATGCGCATTCCCCCCAGAGCACGCTAAGCTGCACTCTTGCATTTCTCCTATTTAATGACCATAAAATTGCAATGTTGACGATACGAAACGGTGAATTCGCCTGAGCAAGCTTGTGTTATCGGCCAATAACTATGATTTGCTATTGCATGCTTCTTGCATAGCATATTTTATCTGAAATTTGAATAAAATTATGCATAATCATATTGTGAACTTACGAGCATGTAAAGTTAACTTTTACATGCTACATCACATATGAAAGTCAAACAACCATGTTAGGTAATTAATTTCAGGGAATAAGCAACTTGCGCAACTCACAAACGAGCACCGATGAAATGGGTGTTGTCTGATACCGATAGAAAATGAAAAGTTTTGACTTCAAAGAAAACCCATACATAATGATGAAGATGGCTTTACCTTTGACAATTCACCCTAAAACTGGTTAAACTAGATACCTGAGGTGTGTAATGTCCTTCTTAGGGGTGCTACTGTAAGTTGCTGAGTAATAGTAACAGTATCTGCTGGCATTAGAGTAATTAAAATTCAAGATAGCCAATAGTAATTCTTAACTTAATCCTTAGTAATAAATGTATTACGCTGCTTTTTATATGTGGCAATTTCAGACTCATACGCTTATACATGTTGTGCTATTAGGTAGATTAAGTTTGCAAAAATCAGTGTTGTTTCTCAATAGTTATTTCTTGTTCGTGGTGACAATTATGACTGCTTTGAAAAATATTGATCAACATATAGTTTTGCAATCATTGTTCCATTTCCCAATTTATCAGCACCAAGATTCTTGCAAGCTTTCCAGGAAAGCTTCTCGACGCTCTTTCAGTTTCGACATCAATTTTGACTCCTTTCGTATTTACCTGACAGAAGATTAAATAGATTAAACTCGTAAGCGAATATCTGCACAGATACTCTGAGCTTGAGTCTGATAGTTTGACAAAATACGTGTCTTCACTATCGATTGGTAGTTTGCAGTCGTTATAAATAACTCATCATAACACGCAGATGTAATAGTAATATGTAATGCGAAGCATAACACGAAGGCATAACAAAACTTAATAATACATAAAAGCACAAGGTCAACACTCAACACTAAAGGATTTTTTTAGCGAAGGAGCGTTATCAAAGGAAATAGTTAGGCATACTATTTGTAATATTTGTATTCATAAAAACTTGAAAGCAAACTATGACTGAAACACACAATGGGATTTCAAATTGATATACGAATGAGAAGAACGGGATATATGAGAGGGAGAAAGGTGCAAGTTCATATTGCCCATATTAGGAGATGATTTTGAAGAGATGCTGCTTATACTGTAATAAAATATTGTTGAATGTTATGTATTCTAATTTTAGAGCTTAAAATCGAACAAAGCGTTCACTTCATGAAAATAAGTAGGTATATGGTGGAGAAAGGCGAACTCACAATAAACTTGGAACAAGCTTCCCATTCTTTTCAAAGCAAGCGAGATGATGGAAAGTAAGGAAATACCCAATTCAAAAGTCGACTTTCGCCATCATAATAGGCATATTATTTGAATGTTGCAATGGTACGATACACCACACGTATGTACATACAGCAGAAGAAGTAGACAAAGAGGAGTCAAGCTGGAACTGGGAGGCAGCCTGGCCACGCTGGAATACTCTATTGCATTCACATCAACATCACCTATATTATTGCCTATTGCATGCATACATACCTATATATATGTGCTTTGGTCTCTACTTTCTCCCACGGAAATTCGTATAGAACATCAGCGAAATTTTCACATGCTGGAAACTGATCGATACCGACAACAACGGTGGTGACGGAGTCTGTGAAGCACAACTGAATCCCATTCCTATCTACTCCTTCCTATCCGTTTCGTTGTGAAAGGAGAGAATATTGGCTGGATTTACCATGTGGAAGGATTTCCATTCTAAAGTTTATTTAGGTTGTTGCGAAATCTATATAGGAACCCACCGATCCACAAAGACTTGTTTTTCTCCCGAAGTCAACTATGAATATTACTTGGCCAATAGTGAAGTACGTGGGAGTCTGCGACAAACTTCTGCAATTTACGTTAGAGTCACTCATTCTTCGTTAAGATTCCCAACGCTTCAGACTTCAGTCAGTTCAAAGAAATGTTTCCAGACGCACGGAAAGGTTAAAGTTTATTTTTGCATTTGCTACTTTTTTTTAAAGGAATGAGGTCACTTTGCAGAAAAAAATTGCGAATAAACCAAAGCTTTCCGAGCCAATGTGCTACTTTGCGATTTGAATATTAATTAAGGTAACTATCATTAGCTGAAAATACAGGGATGTACCTACAAGTGTTCGAGATCAACTTGGACCAAGAGTCTAACCGCTTTATAGCGGGTCAAATCATAACTGGAAGAGTGGTTATTGTGCTGAACAAAGAGAAAGCTGTTAAAGGTGTGTGATATGGCAGGCAGGGATGAAACAAAAATATTCTCAACATATTTAAAGTTCTTGCTAATAAAATCTATTTTCATTTGTCATAACAGGCATTACTATAAGGCTTCTTGGGAAAGGTTACGTATCTTGGGAAGCGGGAATTAGTGGCCTTAAGTACAGCCACAACGTCTACACAGATTCTGAGGCTTACGTAGATGTTAAAACAATTTTACTATGCAGAGGTAAGCTGAATTCGTATAATGATTATTAACTGGAACTTGTGCTTCAAAATAATAATTTTTTACGTATACGAAATTACAGAGGATGGAAGAGAGCAATTGTTGGAGGCTGGGCGTCATGATTATTGCTTTTCCATACAGCTCCCATCTAATATTCCGTCCTCATTTGAAGGTGAACATGGGTATATCAAATATACGCTTGAGGCTTCGATTCAACGCTCTTGGAAAGATGACCACACAACTGCAATCACACTTGAGATGAGGGGGATCACGAACCTAAATGCGGAACCGAAAGTGGGAGAGCCAGTGAAAATTTTCAAGGAAAAACACGTTGGACTGCTACTTTGTCACAATGGACCATTAATAGTCAACTTTCTATTATCAAAAGCAGGCTTCGTACCAGGAGAATATTTACAATTTGGAGTGGAAATCCGAAATGGGGCCAGCATTAAAATCAGTTCGGTTATAATATCACTGAGAAGCGTAAGTGTCTATAAGTATTGGCTATACCCAGCATTCCAGCATCATGATTTGTCATCATTTCAAAATCGTTTTTCAATTATGTTCCATGCAGCATGTTACGTACAAAGTTGGAGCCGAGAGGAAATCCCAGGCAGAGAAAATCATGCAACTAATGGGACCGTCCGTGGAAATGAAAGGGTATTTGGTTTGGCAGAATCACTTTCAAATTCCAGACGTTCCACCAAACCCTTTAGTAGGATGTAAAATAATGGAGTTGAAATATTATTTGGAGGTACATTTAACCTGATGGTTTTCCATTTAAGTATATGCAAAGTTCTTTTGGTTGAAGCATTGTTGTCGCGATGCAATCACCTAGCTTTTTCTTGTAACTTGTGTGCGTGGGTGTTTTTTTTCTCAGATAAAATTAGTAATGGAAAGGTGGTCTGATATGAAAATCTGCACTCCAGTCGTCATCGGATGCATCCCTTATAATGTTCCAGAAACAAAGACGGTGAGGACGGCAAAACTACCAGTTATATTAGAAGAGCCTCAAAATCATCTCGTCCAGACGATTACTCAAGAAAATGAAGCCGTTCCATTAGAAAGCGCTCCTTTAATCCCTGTAGAGGAAAATCACGAATTTTCTCTCCCGTGCATCGACTGGGGATCATCGGCGTGCCTCGCAGAGCTTGAAAAAATCACGAGTAGGCCAGTACAAACAGTACCCAGCTTTCTACTGTCAGCCTCTGAAAACTTATACGGTTTGTGACCATAATTCTCATATTATGCAGTCTGTAATTAACACCATTACGATGAATATGATGTTTTCTCACTTTACAGCTATGTCAATGGGTAGCTGCGACAAACTTTCAACAAATTACGAAATATTGGATGATCGGCATATAGTATTCGAAGACGACGATGATGCCTTTGACATTTGCGCTTCTCAGCTTCACAATCTCTTCCTAAGAGAAGAAAATAACCAAAATGACTACTTCGAATAGTTAGTTATGCACTTACTCACATACAAAGCTAATAGAGAAGTGATAGGCATACTTAAACTAATTACACATGACACATATTCCCTCAGTTCTTTCGTACTGTGCAAGAGTAAAAAAGCGGCTTTCTTACCAAACACTGGAAACAAATCGAAATTTATCATCGGTATAAAGAGCTTTTGGACTACAGTTGTAACTTTCTCTAACTGTATATCTTCATGATTACTATGAGGAATCACTAAGAATTTAACGATAAACAACAATATAAAAATGAGTGCTATAATTATTATAATAATTGGAAGCTTTCAGTTTTTATTGTTTTACTTTCCATGTAAAACGTGTATCACATGGTTTGTAGATCAAGACAAAATAATCGAATTTTTAAGGTTATTAAAAAGAATGTGAGTAATTTCGTGGATTCATTATTTTCCTAATTGGTATTAATATTTGTAAAAGCCTTCCCCGCTTTTTCTTCCCAATTTACCTTGCTCTACAAGTTTCTTCAAAGAAGAAGGCACGACGAAATTTGACTCATTAGGGAATTTTTTCACCCAACCTAAGACGACAACAACACAAAAAAAATAAAATGTACATTCAGGAAAGGAAATACAAAATAAAATTCAAATAAAATTAAAAGGCTTATGGCTTATTATTACTCAATCAATACTACATACCTTCAAGGATAAACAGAATAACATCAAGTCCCACGTAATCAGACAGCTCAAAAGGGCCCCTAGTATATTAAAATAATTAGGTTTATTTTTTTAAACGAATATTATCTGCTTGATTTGTCAATTTGTATAAACTTACATTGGATATCCAGCACCCAATTTCATAGCAATATCCACATCTTTTTTGTCAGCGTCACCTACAAATTTAAGTATGGAAAGGGGAGATTTTTATAAACGTTTTGCCAAAAATATCATACAATGCTTTTCATTCCATACCTCGCTCTACCATCAAGATGGCTTGCACTAAATTTGGCACCAGCAACCGATTTACGATGAATCCTGGAGTGTCCTTGCAGGCAACGGACACTTTTCCGATATCCTTTGACCACTTCATAAGCTTTTCAAAAGTATCATTGGATGTACTTTCAGTGCTTATAACCTCAACTAGTTTCATCATGGGCACAGGATTGAAAAAATGCAAGCCAGCAAATTTATCCTTTCTTCCTGAATCGACTGCTATATCAGTAATTTGTAGGGAGGATGTGTTTGAGACTAGGATAGTTGAAGCAGGTGTCATCTATAATGAACAAAAATCTTTTTACATGGATGAACTTCCACTTTATGCTGTAAGTGTCAATTGTAAAGAACGTGATGTTACTCACGGCTTCCAAATCCTTAAATAGCTTTCTTTTCAGTTCCAAATTTTCCACTACGGCTTCGATTACCAATTCGGAGGATTTTACTGCAGCCATATCCGTAGTGAATTTTATGTTCTGCATTACACCCTTAATGAATTCTGGAGCTTTGGACGGGTCATCCTGTAAACTCATTCAAATTTAATTAAACTAATCATTCACCTAAAAATATTCAAGTATTAATTAACGATCATACCAACGAATGTAGTGAATACCTTAAATTTGTTTTTCGCCACCCGTTCGAGACTTTTCGTTATTCCAGATTTTGCCTTGCCCAGTACTCCCTCATTAATATCGATAAGATTAACAGTGTTACCAGCTCCGGCTGCCACCTGTATAAAATGAAAAGATACTTCCGTCAAATGCCAAGTAACTTTATTGTCAGGAATGGAATGACAAATGACAGAGATTGTTGTGCAAAAATTTCACCTGAGCAATGCCAGATCCCATTTGGCCCCCTCCAATGATTGAAACATTGGATATTAATCGTGCTTGTCCTCGCATGGCATAACTATTCAGGTGTAGAACTTTTCGAGTTCTAACCACAGGTCCGAACATTTTGACAAAATTCATTTTGGGAGTGAGAGTGAATGGTAAGCCAATTATCTAGATGCAACAACTGTAATAATGAAAAAACACCAATTGTGGTCATCAAATGTTGTCAAATACTACATTTTCGTTGAACATTCATGCTTAATATTATTACTTTTACAAAACTCACAAACAACAATAATCTGCTTTGATGTTGGATGTACGGATGTACTTACCAAAACCGCGATTTGATTTACTTACGTCTAGCCTTTTTCACACGACACGAAACACGAAGATGAGGTAAAGGAAAGTTGGAACTGTTGGAAGGGAGAGAAATAGCACACCACAAAACTGTATCCACACTTCCACTACTGGACTTTAATAGACGAGAAAGCTCACATGCTCAAAAAGTGAAATGACAGCCGGTCACCCGGTCACCAACAACAGAATTGTTTCCACATTACATGCATACAATATTATGCAATGCATGGCATAGATGAACTTGATGATATGAAGATGCAGAAAGAAAAGGAAAGTTTTCGCTTGATGCATGCTATAGCCTCGGCAGGAGGTTAGGTAGGCTTACCACCACCGACCTTCAATCTATGGACTATGGAATCGGGAAAGATGTTTATGGGGATTTGAGAGAAATAAAATGATTATAGAAAATTGTGTTATTTCCATTCTACACATATCAGTAATGAGGTACGCTAGCGGCTAGCCAAACTTATCGTGAGATGGAAATCCTTTTTTAAAGTTTATTAACACGAATTTATGGCTTTGACAAATTAACATGTAAAAGAACTAACACTAGTCATTATAATAAATGCGTTTTATCTTGATATATGTAAATGTTATTGATAAGAAATTATTCAAAAGTAACGGTTTCAGTCCGCCACCTCTTCATTGTGTGAGTAGCTGGTTCAAAAGAGGTCTTGGAGTAAGTCATCAACAAGAAAGGCTCCATGTCTTCAACGTCTTTCATTACTTGTGTACATTCGGACAGCGAAGTTAGCATATTTTCAATGAGACCAGTTTCATTGTGTAAAACAAACTTGGTGTAATGAGCATCGATCAAAGTTGAACACCACTTCAGCCAAGACTGCATAGGGCTTTCTTCTTCCATGTCGATACAAAACTGCCACTGATTCTTGATCAGATTGTTGATGTAATTTAAAAGCTTCTTTATGTCGTTATAAGCCACATGCTTTAAACTCAATGATAAGAGGCCTTTGTCAAATTTTCGTACGAGAAGTTTGTTGAGACGTTCATTTGCACAATCATTTTTAACTTTTTTCAATGAGAAAATAACCATACTAACTATATGTACTTCCGGTATATCCAAGAAAGTGTTCAATATCCAATCCAGAGCTTCTCCATTAGCTTTTTCTAATGCTGCAGGTATTACATGATTGCATATTCTGAAAATTTAAGAAAAACATTAATAAAAAGCTTTATCTCAAAAACTGGGAACTGGGGTTATAGATAATATAAATTATAAAACTGCTATAAGTCAAATCTTAAGAAAAAATCTTACACAGCTTCCGGTTGTCCTTCCGACTCAAAGATTTG
>JAQIXW010003986.1:0-12261 GCA_034700685.1 Willowsia buskii
CAGTGCCCAATTCCAAGAGTGAAACTTAACTTTAATTAACTTAAAAAACATGAAGTGAGTGATTAGGTATGTGAATTTTTGGTATAATTGTTAATTAGCTAATCATCATGACTCTACAAACGCAACTCTCCTTCTCCTCATCCTCCTCATCTTCTTCATCTTCTACCACTGCTGCTCCTCCAACTGATACCACCATTCCACAATTGTCTACAGTGCCATCCACCTCCACTTCCGGTAAAAGCTCGGGAGGCGGAATGGGCAAATTTCGGGAGGTCGCTTTTCGCGTCAGCTGTACTACCAATCCTGGGGAAACGGTCTGTGTCGTTGGAAACTGCCCCCAGCTCGGGAACTGGAAGCATGAAGCAGGATTTGGGCTGCAGAGAAAACCTGAGTAAGCAATTTTTACTTTAAATATTTAATTCTATTGATACAGCAAATTAAGGAAGTGTCATTCCGTCATTAGATTTGTGCTTTTCGCTTTTGGAATCTCGAATGAATGGTTAGATTACTCGATTAGTTTTGAACAGAAGCTTCCTCAATTTAGTTGACATAATCGTTAGTGTGTGAAAAATTGATGGATCGTGTGCTTAACATGCAATAAAAACATTTAATGATGGTTGTGCAAAATAATCATCACTTTTGATTGAAATTGCTGACTAAACTATAAAGCAACAAGCTAGTGGAAATAGTGGAATGTTGAGTGATCAGAGTAAATGTTAATGTACCTAATAAAATAGATTAAATCAGCAAAACCAGGAAAAGTTAAATGTTTAATCAAAAGTCAAAAGTATAGGTAGTTAGGTAAGCAGATATCTAATCTTCTATTATCTATTTCTCTGTTAGCCCCACTTTTATTGGAAAGTTTCTCATACTTTAGAAGCATTGTTCTAAAAATGTAATTTTCCATCATCTATGGAATTACTGTTAAAAGGATTCATAGGTCGTTGAATTCTGAAAAAGTTAATTTTATCTGTACATCAATTGTATTTTTTAGCACAATTACATAAGTTGTACGAAATTTAGTACACTCGAAGTCCTTGTTTATGATTACGATTACGATATGATATGACTCGCCTGGAACTACAAGTGATCTGTTGGTAGTCTGAACCACATAAAGCACAGACCTTATCTTAATTGGTTTATCCTACTCACTCAACTCTTTTCGATTTGAAAGCTTTTTTATTCATTCAGTCACAATTAAACATGTTAACTTTAATTTGACACGAGTTAAACCCTCTGATGATTTATGATACACATTTTATTTTTTTCTCTGTGCTTATCAATCTACTCCAGAGCAAAACGACGATGATAAGACACTCTCTGAGCATGAGCATGTTTTTATATCTGCGTGTCCTCCAACGTCTCCGAGCTCGATTAAAAGTAAACAATGTCGTAATTGTTTATTGTCTGTTTTTTAATTGTTGACGGATACTGAAACAACCAATTTCATTGACCTTTCAAGGACATCATTATGACCTTTTTTAATGGCTCGAAACTCATAATTTTTCTTCTTCTTTCCATCAGGTTCGAAAGCGAAGACTACCCCGAAGTCTGGTACGGCACCGTCTCCGTTCCAATTCTCGCGAAGGACATAAAATTCCGGTATTTCGTCTGCATGCTCCTGGACATCCCCCCAACTTGTCCAACCACCGCTTCCACCTTCAGCCGTGGCAGTTTCTTTTCCACCGCTGCTGCGGCCGTTTCCAACAGTCAAAATCCAGGCCGTTATCATGTGGTCCGCCGTTGGGAAACTCATATGCAACCTCGTATCATCCGGCAGCTGAAACATAATGGTGGTTACCCCTTTAAAAAATCCATCTCATCTTTCAAAAAAATAAAAATTAAATGAATAAATGATGATGATGATGAATGGTGAATTAAATGATGAGAGGGTGATGGTGTGGTGATGATGAGATAAAACCATTTCATCTCCTCCTCCTCCAATGCAGAATCCCCCTCTGTGGATTCCTTGTCTACCTCCATGGACATCTTTGGGATTTACAATGGGGATAGTGCAGAGGTCATTGAACACGGCTGGCTTACTGCTGAGACGTGCATTCAATTCAAGATCTCCAATAATCCTATCCAGTTTTGGAGGAAGCGCTACAAAAATATGCCGGTAATTCCTAATTAAAATTAACTGCTCATCAATAAATTGAGCTTCATTTTTTTTAAATAATTGTTTTTCTTGCTCCAGGTTCGCCTCCGTATGGTCACCGTTAATCTTGCAAGGGGCAACTCCCTTTCGGAAATCCCCGACGGTATGGATTTCCAGGATTCCAGTTCCGCGACAGAGGAGCCCATTCCTGGATGGCCTATTGTGGAGGTGGCGTCCCTTAACGAGGACGATTATCAGTTGAGCCTTCAGCAACAGTTTGGAAGGCGCTATAAAGACGGAGAGATTATGATTTTTCAAGCACAAGTTATCCAGCCGCATACTGTCGTAAGATGAAAACAATTTTTAAGAATGATAATTAAATGTTGACCTCAATTAAAAATTTCGTAACAGGATATACGAGACAAAGTACGCGTACAAAAAAACAATTTGAGATTTTTTTAAGGTGTGGGGCCGGAACTCATCTCTTTTCTAAATGAATAGCCTTATTCATCAATTAAGCTGTCAATTAAAATAAGTTTTTACAAATTTCCCATTCATTTTCTTGCTTATCGCGTTTGTAAAAAAGGTCATGTGGAAAAGGTCACAATGAAAAACAAACCATGTATGGATTTTTCAAAGAAAAAAAAAAGTTGAATGATAAGATGTTTTTGATGTTCTATGATAAGCATGAAATATTAAGATTGATAAGCATGTTTTGTAAGGTTATCATACTAATTTTTCTTTCTTTTTCATTGATAAGGCGTACATGATCGACTTCTACGCAGACAACAACGAGGACATTCCCCAGCACCTCGGCTTCTGCCACATTCTTCCAAGCAACTTGAAAGAATCGGTAGGATCCCTATCAATGCCGATAACCTCCGTGAGGCAAGAGCCGTTGGGACAAATTACAAGTAAAATATATTTTGATGCGCTTCTTCTGATGTCATCAAAACTATATCTTCTCAAAATACCCCAAAAAATATTAACCTTATCATTTTCTTTAATGCTTATCTTCAGTTGAGTACATCGTAGTGAAGCCACTACCAAACGCCTCATGTGACATGACAGTGAGCTACTCCAGATACTGGAAACATGACCAGTGGAAAGGTCTCGATATTGGACATCGTGGCGCTGGAAACTCTGGAAGGAACTTCCAAAGTTGTGCGAATATCCGGGAAAATACCATAGCATCCCTGCAAAAAGCTGCCGAGCATGGCGCCGACTTTGTCGAGTTTGATGTCCAGCTTTCTAAAGATCTCGTGCCGGTCCTGTTCCACGACTTTTATGTCAACATTGGACTCAACCAGAAGGCCAAGAAGGGTGGGGAGCTGACAACTTTGAAAATTCCGGTGAAGGATTTGACGCTGAATCAACTTCATGAATTGAAGGTACGTGACATGTGTCATGCGACGTGCGACAAAACATTAATTATTTTTTTGAAGCGCCCATTTTCCAGTAATTACCAATAATCTCCATTCATAAAAATATACATCTGTTGCCTAATTAGCTAGTTAACTATATTTGGAGGTGGGTAATCAACTCTATACATTTTTTGGGCTGATTTTTTTCTGTAATATTTTTCCTAATAATTAGTGGTGGTAATGGTGCTTTTATAAATGTTTATGGAATTTTAAACTTTTTTTGTGGTCTACTATGAATATACACTTGTTTCTCTTTTTTCTCTCACATTGCCCATCTATCTTCTTCTTCCTCTTCTGCTTTCTCTCATCTTTTGGTGTGCTGACGATGATGATGATCGAAACGAATGCTCCAATGTCAAATGCTCCAAAAATGTCAAAATTATCGAATCGATAATTATGTCAGGTCTTTTTGATAGATTGGACACCTCATCCGCACCAGCCCCATCATTTTGTTCGTGATATTAGCGGTAATAAGGGTGAGGTGTGTACAGTGTACAGCAAGTAAGGTTGCATGGCAATTTCTTAAAAAAGAAGGATGATAAGATGGGGGAATGGGGGCGGGATTCGGGGGTGGTATTGGGGTGGTGTCCAAATATAAATTATAAGATATTTCAAAATACATTTTCTGCTTTTTTTCTGCAAAATTAATAATGCAAAAAAAACTAACAATTATTTTTGGGAATGAGTTTTTGCCTACTTTAAAAACTAAATGAGCTTCTCTGGAGCAAAAGTTAAATAACAATTAAGCTTAAACAGAAACACAATTAAACTAATTAATTTTAAAAATCGTTAGCACAAAAGTTCGTATGAACGCACACACACATTTTGAATTTGTTCCAAAGTGCATAGGTATATATTTTCTTGATAAGGCGTTGCTGTTGCTATGGTGATGATGATAAGCGACAAAAAATGCACACCATTTTATTCCTTTCTGGAGCATCACGGAATTTGGTTTTGATAAGCTGTTTGTTTATCTGAAGCATTTTTTCTGTTTTAGTTCGTTAGTCTCAGTTTGCCCCAACTACCTAATTTCCATTTCAAATATTTAACTGCTCTCATTGTATCCCACTATTAGGTTTACCACCTTGACGACGATGTCAACGACGAAGGCGACCACGACGATGACCACGATCCATTCCCCACCTTAGAAATCGCCCTCTCCACAATGCCCGCCCATGTCGGATTCAACGTCGAGGTCAAATGGACGATGCAACTTAAAGATGGCTCATGGGAGCTCGAGAACCCCTTCGAGCTCAACATGTACCTTGACATTGTGCTCGAAACTGTTCTGAAATTTGCCGGCCTCCGGCGTATCGTCTTTTCCTGCTTCCACCCCGACATTTGCACGATGATCAGACTGAAACAGAACAAATATCCGGTTCTCTTCCTCACCCAAGGGGTGACATCCAAGTATCCAGAGTACAGTGACCCCCGCACACTTAACATCCCTATTGCCATAAATTATGCAAGATTTGCAGGCATTCTTGGCTTATCCGTCCATACCGAGGATATCCTCAGGGATCCCAGTCAAGTCAAGGAGATCACGAGCCATGGGTTGGTCGCCTTTTGTTGGGGCGAAGATAACAATAGCGCAGCGACAATTAAGTATCTCAAGGAGTTGGGCATGCAGGGCATCATTTTTGATAGGATTGATGACACCATTGAGGCGAAGACTTCGGTCTTCTTTGTGGAGCATCAGGAGGAACTTTTGCAGGTACGTTTAATTGCTCATTTAAAATAAATATGTTGGAATATTTTTAAAAAATGCTTTTTTCTTTGACAGTTTGCAGTGACCAGTCCAGAAGTCGAATTTGTGGATATGGAGGAGGATGACGAGCGTCAAGATAAGTCTAGCAGTGAAACTCCTCCACCTTCTACGACTCCGCCTACTACAGCCGTTGGAAACGTAATTGCGTATCATCATACAGGCGTGGTTTCTCCAGGGAAACAGTCAGAAATTGATTCGGCATCGCTCTTCCCAACAATCACAAACTCCCTCAATCTCAACTCCCCCACACCCCCGTCGGTGAAGGAGTGCGGGGTCTGATTTTGTGGGAGGGAGGATACATCTCCTCCTTCTCCCAAAGGAAAACAGGAAGACATATCTGCAGACTCCTCGTCTCATTCTGGCTCCTCCCCATCACCGCCGTTTCCTCCGAATGATGATTAAAAATGCATGAGTAAAGACATCTGCATTGTGTGTAATTTATTTTCAATGTTCCTTTTCTACTTTAAAAACATTAATAATTAAGCTCTGATAATACTAGTGATTTTTAATTAAGAAGGTAATTAGTTAATTGCTCAACCAATTTTATTACCTATATCTTCAGTTTGCAAGCAGACGCTAAAAAGGTAGGAGTCCTACCGTAGGAGAAGAAAATATTATACCTAATATTTAGGTACAGTGTTTAACTTTTAAAATAATTAATAGTGCCTCTAATTAGTACTTCATTCGTAATTAAGCCGCTATTCATAGTAACGCAATTAAATGAATTTGAATATTAATGTTAGCAGCTTTACTAGCCAAAACTGTATCGGCCACTATGCAAATTGAATACCGTAATAAACTTTCAGTGAAAACAGCCTTTCCACTAGGTTTTAAGATGAAACGATGAACATAATTATTAATTAACTTTAAATGTTCTAGCAATTAGTGATATAATGAATTTGATGTAAAAATTTTAAGATTGTAACATTTCTAATCTTTCTTTTGCTGCTTGTTCTCTCTTTGAGATTACCTACCTAATAAAATTAACTAAACTATAATTATAATTAAGTCTATCTAGCAATTAAGTTGAAAGAAGAAAAAAATTAAATAATTTTTAAGAGAAAAAAAGATTGACGATTTTGAGACCACAAAAAAATGAGAAAAAAATGAAAATAAAAAAAGATGAATTTTTCGAATGATATGTATCAAAAAATGGCACGAAAAGAGAACTGTTTGTTTTTTATTGAAAATTGAAAATCTTTTATTTTTTTTGAAAGCACTTTTTAAATTTTCTTTACAAAAAATACTAAAACTATCCAGCAGACGGTAATGCGGCTGCAGGCGATGCTAACCCGAATGAGAAAAGTGATTGTTGATTCATCGGTCCAAACTGAGCAGGTTGATAGGGATGCAAAGGGGGATGATGGGCAGACGAGGGATTACCTCCACCAGGTCCTGGAAATCCAGGAGGTGGGGGATAAAACCAGGGATATGGGGGCGGTGGCTGTTGGTCTTGGTTATCATGGGGAGGCGACTGACGTGGAAATCCGAAATCGTATGGGTTTCGCTCTCGCCTTTCCTCCTGGTCGTTTTCACGGTCGCGGGGGTTATCAGAACCGTAGGTCGTCCATTTTCCCTCCTTTCCTTCAGCAGCGGAAAACTGTTGGTAGAAACTGGTCGCGTTTTTGGAGGATTTCGTTTTTCCTGCGTGAAGGGGTTGTGCTGAGGGGGAAAGAGAGAAAAAAATATTAAAAGGTAGTCTAATGAGCAATTGAAAGGAAAAAAATGCTTATCGATTTTAAGGTACCTTTCTTCCCCTTCTTTCCTTTTTTAGACTTTTTGGTAGTCGTTGACTTCCTAGGTTTTCCTGGAATATCGGTTGTCGTTGCTGAGGTAGTGGTGGTGCCTACTCTTGATTTTTTTGCGGATTTGGGTTCTCGAGTGGTCGGTTCGGCACTAGGTTTTCTGGTAGTTTTTGAGGACCTTTTCGTAGTTGGTTTTCTGGAGGTGGAAGACCTTCTGGTTGTTGTGCCGTCACCTTTTTCTGAAGGTCTTCTGGTAGTGGAGGGCTTCTTAGATTTTTTGGAGGACTTCTTCGTTGTCGTTTTCCCGCCTTTTGGAGCCTTCGTTGTCCCAGATTTCTTGCTTCCCTTGGGGGCCACTGTGGTAGTCTCCTCGTCGTCCCCGCCTTCCTCCTCTGGTTCTGCACCTTCCAGATTATCTTTCTCTTGTTCTGAAGGAGGAGCACCTCCTTCCTCCCCTCCTTCATTGCCACCCTCTCCAGTATTCTCCTCTGGTTGAGGAGATTCCTCATCTCCTTCTTGATTTCCTTGTTGCTCTCCATTACTACTCTCTTCCTGAGGAGACTCCTCCCCTTCTGCTGGAGCCTGCTCCTCATTATCTCCTCCCTGTGCCTCTTCTCCCTCACCTTCTCCTCCAGCAGGAGAAGGAGGAGGAGACTCACCTCCTTCTTTAGCACCTCCACCAGCATCTCCTCCTCCATCTTCACCGCCTTCCTCCCCCTCCCCACCTTCCTGTTCACCTGCTTCCTCTCCACCTCCACTTCCACCAGCTGCTCCTCCTCCTCCTTCTTCACCGCCTTCCTCCCCCTCCCCACCTTCCTCTCCTGCATCATCCGGTCCCCCAGTACTGTCCTCCTCCCCCTCCTCATTGGGATCCTCCTCTTCCCCAGCAATACACCTCACATTCTCCACCACCACACAGATTACCACTAACAGCGCCATCCTCCTCAGCAACCACCATTTTTTCACTAATTGACCGCTATTCCCTCGCGACATGATTTTTCAATCCCGAGGGAAAAATGGCTAACCGTTTTATCTTGACGTAAAATTAGTAGTATTAACCGTTATCCTCCACCACCACCACCAAAAAATAATAGTCCATCAGCGTCGCATCAAATTGAACAAAAGATTAGAGATGTCATAAAAATGCGTCATGTCTGCCGTTATCATCTTTATTTATGCCAATCACAATATTCACAATCAGCCGTTATTCTCGCAATTAAAAGTATGACAATGATGCTAATGTCGCGTGCAATAAAGAATGGAACGATTAAAGATGAGTAAAGAGATTTTTGCTTTATTTAAAATTTATATTCGCAGATTCCTCCAGAAAAATTGGTGTTCATTTCAGCGACTCATTTTGCCAACTCTGATCAAATCAACAAATTTTGTTTTTATGGAGGACGCCCTCTCACCGAGCTTGTCTCTGACGCCACCTCCTCCTACCACAGATTTTCCACCCCCGCTGGATCCATCGCCTCCACCTGTAACGAATAATAATTTATTGTAGTCATCGATATGGGGCGTTTTGAGAAATGGTGGAATTCTTGGTACCTTTTGGTGGTGGCGTCGATGGACCACCTCCAGCGGCAGCCTCGGCGGCTGTTGGTGAATCGTCTGAAAATGGATCCTCCTCTTGTGCGAATGCCATGTTCTGAATTATGACACAAGTGGAAAGGAAGACAAAGGTCCAAACTCCGGAATACCCGAAGTATCTGACCTTTTTGGAGGAAACTTTCTTTTCGAACATTTCGCTTTGAGGATTTGACATGAAACCTCCGTCTCGGTGGTTCCTCGAGGAGGAACTCGCACTCAAATGTGCATTTTTTTTAGCAGAGGGAAAGTTTGCGTGAGTTCTTATCGCAATCGTAATTAAATAGACTATTATGTTCAGAACAATGAATTGGTTAGATGATAGATTAAAGTTGACTGAGAGAAGTGTCAAGTTGCCCCACAAAAATCATCTCGTCAATTTGGTTCAAGAGTATTTATGTGTAGGTTTTTTGTTAGAAGGTAAAATAAAAAGTTGAATGATAAGAAGCAAGTTTAATGATAATAAGAAGTTGGCTTTGAAAGCGGTTTAAAGTTTTATTTGGCTTTTTTTCCTACACCGATGAATTCAGTAAATTTAGTTTTGAAAGCAGTGGCCTTTTCTCCGAATGTAGTAAACATGCCTCCGAGTCCACCACCGCTTGCCGGTGGCCCGGCAGATGCTGTACCGTTGCCTGAAGCTTCAGCCCCTGGGGGGATGCCCCCTGCTGGAGGTCCTGGTGGACAGGGAGTAGGTGGAACTCCTGGTGGCGATATCGCAGCTCCTCCTCCTGCTTGTACGGCACCCCCAAATGAAACAACTGGTGGCGAACTTGACGCTGGAGGTCCTGGAACCGCGCCACCAAATGAAGCAGCTGGTGGCGAACCCGCGGCTGGAGGTCCTGGTAAGGCCCCACCAAATGAAGCAGCTGGGGGTGAACCCGCCGATGGAGGTACAGGTATGTTTCCCCCCGCTGAAGCAGCTGGCGGTGAACCCGCGGATGGAGGTCCTGGTATGGTGCCCTCTGCTCCAACTGATGCACTTGGTGGCGAACCAACAGCTGGAGGTCCTGGTATGGTGCCCCCAATTCCAGCTGAAGCACCTGGTGGCGAACCCAAAGCTGGAGCTCCTGGAGTTCCGTTGTTTCCAGCCGTTGCTCCAGGTATTACAGGTGCACTTTCAGTTAACGCTTGCGCACCAGGTACTGCTGGTGTGTTTCCAGATGCAGGTGGTGCATTTACAGGTGCTGGAGGGGGAGTTCCAGCTGCACAAGGTGTGCAAGGTGCAGGTGGCGTTCCAGGCGGGGGATTTCCAATTGGGGGTGGTATACTTCCCGTTGCTGCTACATTTGTGGGCGCTGCAGCTGGTAGAAGGCCACCAAGCCCTCCTCTGCCTGCAAGTTTGGGAAGACCTGCAGGAACTTTTAGGAGACCCCCTGCAGTTCCATTTTCTCCTAAGAGTCCTGGAATCGATGATAATTTTGCTTGCCCTGTGGAGTTTGAGCTTCTTTCATCTTCTTCCTCTATAAATCCATCATTTTCATTTTATTAAGCCTTTCTCCCGATACCCCACCTATCTGGAACAAATTACTTTTATTTTTTAACCAACCTTTCGGTTGTCCATCGTTAGCTTCTCCTCCACCACCAGAATCTGCAGGAACTGGAGCAGGTACAGGAGCAGGTTCCTCTTTGGCCTCAGTAACAAGGAGGAAAGTACCTGAGAATAGAAGACCCCAAAAAAGAATGGATTTCCAGCAGACGCCAACGTACAACACGAAGTCTGAATCTCTTCCTATTTTAAATGCTTTGTCTATGCACCACATCATTAACTGTCTAGTTTACACACATCATGCCAATAATCTTTCTTGGAGGTATCCAACCACAAGAATAATTCTACGCTTTTTTGTCGCATGAATGAACAAGCTACTAGCTCTGTTTGCCTAAAATCGATTAGATTACGATCATAATTAATTAATAGCTCATTAAACATCCGAAACAATGATGAATGGCAGAGAAGATGCTTTTTTTAACTGATTGTATCAAGTTGCCCCTCTTTCCTGCTGCTGCTGTCTTTCCATGCGGCCCAAATGACAAAAGGTAACATTCAATCAGATCACAGAGAACGGAAATCAGTTCAAGGTCACTTTCTGGTGAGTTGACCGGTGGTTCTTAACCTGAAGTTATGATTACTTCACATTTAAGAAAAACTCCCATCAAAACAGGAAATTAGTTTAAACGTGTGAAAAAAGCGAAGCATACATAAATCGGGAAATCCAGTCCAATCCAATCCACTAATAAATTATAATTTTCGCACAAACATTAAGCACATGAGTAAACATGATTGTTCATGGTTCATGATTCATGATTGGAATTGGAAGGCAACCATTTGTTTTAAATGACCATTTAGTGGCGGTTCAATTTGAAGTCATGTAAAACCAGATTTTTTCCCGCGATTCAATTCTTCCCAAAAACATACGAATTGATAATTTTACTAATATCCATTTCCTTCTGGAGGGGCAGGGGGAGGTAAAACGTTGAAGGAACGTTTTCGACTTCATTTCATTTCATACAGCTTTTTAAAGCTGAATGAAAGCGAAAGCGGATTCGACCAAAATGTGGGCAAGGCCAAGAAGCAGCTGCTGGTGGAGGTCTCCTCTGCTCTACGCAGCAGATTTATGGCTCATCTGCTGATCTCTACCAAACGTTTAGAGTATGCGTGGGTGGGGTCAACTGACAACGGCACTAAAAGAGATACTCTTCATTGAAGAAGAAGAGTTTAAATGAAAAGGGTTAAAAAAGAGTTAATTATTTTTCTTAAAGATTTGTTTGCAACTCTGTTAAGATGACTGGCCCCATAAAAACGGGAAAATCATAATATTTTGGATGAGGAAGTTGCTTTGAAGAATTTTACACACAAACAAACAGAAAGAAGCAGCGCTGCTGCGAGAAACTTCTTCTGTGAGTGTTCGTCATTCCATTTTGTAAACTGAAGTTGTTTTTTATATACGCAGCTATTAAAAAACTGCTAATTAGCCAATTATGTAATAAAAGTTAACTGCGAAAATCGTCATTAAAAATAGTCTACTTTTAAGTGTGTAATTTATGGTGAAAATGGAATGGACTTGGTGAATGGAGAGAGATAGTCCATTCAAGAGAAATCAATCGATTGAAGCAGTACTCTAAACAGTTGATTAGTTAATTATGATATGGTGATATTGGACATTTTAATTGCTCAATTAATGGTATTATTGATTGTTGGTGAAATGGGTTAAGTAGTGGTGAGAAGAATGTAAATAATTTTGGTCGATTGTGTTGTTGTTGATGTTGTGAGAAGGAGGATGAGGACGTCGGAAGATGAGTGATAACCCTAAAACAGATAAGATAAGAAGGATAAGAAGATTGAAGGAAAGTGGAAAGGAGGAGAAGTCGCATCTTCAGTCCATTTGTCCGTCCGTATCGTTTTCCGAGTCAAAGAGTTTGTTTACTTCAAAGCAGTTAGTTTTGGCAGTTGACAGTGATTAAATATTGGTGTTGCTTATAGTCAGTAGTTGAGTGTGTCAGCAGTGGAAGTTTTCTTTCATTTCCGGTTTCTCACTTTAACAAGTCTAGTTAGTCAACTTTTTTTTGTGATTGATTCGATTGGGATTCTTGTATGCGGTCAAGTAGAGCAGTACAATAATAAATGAAGTTTGTTTAAAT
>JAQIXW010003987.1:0-12261 GCA_034700685.1 Willowsia buskii
CCGTTTTCTCGAACCCCTTATGACACTGGGGGGAAAAAATTTGTACAGAGAGGTTTTAGAACATGCTTTACAAGATGCGCTTACTTTTGTACAGTTTGGAAAAAGTCGTGAAATCACTGGAAGGTTTGGGGTACTCTAGGTCTAATCTCTTATATATTCTTGAAACATTAAATGACTTCCTCAATGGTTTTTGCAGATTTAGTCACTTATGAATAGCTTTGTGTGGCAATGTGGCAAAAATAATTATAAGTTACTCAACTGACACCTACAATTAATCAAATTCTAGTCTTTAGCTCAAATTAAATTATAACCATTCCGTAAATTTCCGTACATCTACATAGGATTAGTTGCCGTATCAAATATTAATAAACTACGTCACTAATTATCATTTGCAAGAAATGAATATTTCAACAGAAGCTATACACAAAATATATACTTCAATATAACATAAACCACCTGACAAATAAATATTTAATTTTGTAATAGTTATGCATATTTATTGTGATGAAACCATTAATTATAGTACATGACATGAAAATGCGGTGATATTTATTTTCGACAACCATTCATTTAACGTTTACTATCAATTTGATTAAAGAAATTCCAACATTTATAATTTTTACATCACCCCAATGATTTCTAAAGCAGTGATGATATTGTCAATAGTTTTATATGCGTAACTAAAAATGATAGCAATAGACATCATTTTGATTTAATTGAAAAATTTGTGAACACACGCTGATGGAACAATATTTTATGCATGGTTTCAAATTTGGTCTTCTTTCCTCCAGAACCGTGACCGATGGGTAACCGGCGATTAGCGCCCCAACACATTTGCGCCCCCAGTCATTCTGCGCCCAAGACCATTTGCGCCCGTGACTATTTGCGCCCCAACACATATGCGCCCGTGACTATTTGCGCCCCAACAATTTGCGCCCGTGACTATTTGCGCCCGAGACTTTGCGCTCTTTATGCCTTTCGCCATCAGGACACCCCATCGTAATGTTAAATTACGATTTTCATGCATTGCAGTTTTTGCACAATTTTTTCGAATTAATATTTATTAAATGTAAAATCCTTTTAAACAACAAACCTTCGGGAAATATGTAGTTAGCATCTTTATTAATGCCATTTCAATGCATCAATCCCGTAAGAAAATCCCAATTTTTAAATGCAGGAACCACTTTGCACGGCGTTACGCATTACATATAATTTCAAAGTTTCCAACATACATATTAGGTAGTTACAGATTACTTCTTCGGCCGGAATAAAATCGTCACCTTTGGCCGACATCTTGGGCTTTTCAGAGTCAACAGAGATGAATGAATAGAGTGAGAGTTTTGTAATTTTACTTTATCCATCCGAATACCGTTTCAATATTAGTTTAGAATATTGTATAATGTGTATTTTTGTAATGTACAGGTTTCTGAAGCAATATGGATTACCTTACGGTGTTAGGTTTATATATTTTTCGTACATTTCGACTTTATGCATCAGGCTGTTTTGTTAAAGTTTCAATGATTATTACTGAAGATTGGTATGTGATTAGAATGTGTGTATTAATTACTGATAGAAATGCAGATTTACTAGTACACAGCTATATGTTGTAAAGGTTCGCAATTAGATGGAAAGCAAAAAGAATCAGAAAAAATCATCAACTTCTTTAAACACTCATATACATATCCATTATTAAATGCACATGGCCGTATATGTTGCCTGTGTAGCGGTTTAGTTTGGTGAATTGATTTAAATATTGTATTATACGTTCAATATATATTTGAGGGCATACACAAGTGTTCAAACGGCCTAATCATTTTGTAATCTAGGGTGTCGCGAAAGGCAAATAGTAAAGTGAGGGCTAACGGCAAAAACGCCAAGATGGGGCAAGAAGCTAATGGCCTTAGAAGCAAATAGTCTCGACAAATAGACTCAGGTGCAAATAGTCATGGGCGCAAATAGTCACGGGCGCAAATGGTTGGGGCGGAAATAGTCACGGGCGCAAATGGTTGGGGCGGAAATAGTCACGGGCGCATGTGTGTTGGGGCGCAAATAGTCACGGGCGCAAATGGTCTTGGGCGCAGAATGACTGGGGGGCGCAAATTTGTAAGGGCGCTAATCGCCGCGACCCGACCGATGTCGTAAACGTTACATATATATGGGAATGAAAATGATCTAATAAAAAGTTTGATGAAATAATCTAGATTTTTTAGCCGGTTCATGAAAAAGGTAAACGTGAAACCGAAAAAGGATAACGACAAAGCAGCCTACAATCTTGAGTTGAAACAAAACTTGGTAAATATTAACCAGGAGACTTAACCCTTTGGTATTGGTTGACAAATTTTCTTCCAAAGTTATCAAGATTGTTAATAAAAAGCGTGTTTTATGCACATTTTCTCTGAAAACTTCCGGTGGAATTTTTAAAAATAGATAAACAAGGTATTTCAGCAAAGATATAGGATTTATTTTAATACATCATACACACCAATTTTTACATTGAATACATATTATATATTAATATTTCACACGAATTACACGAATTGACTGCAGTATTTGATGCAAATTAACAACAAAACCTACAGTTCCACGCTTAAATTACTTTAATTTGTAATTGTTACAAAGCTGTAGTATCTTGATTACATCAAGTAGAAATCATGCAGCATCCCGTTTGATATAATATTCATGATGCACCTAACCCTAAAAATATTTTATAATGTGTTTTAAACTGTATTACCCGTATTTACTTTTGGCTTCACACACGTCAATGAAGACCCAGTAAGTTTAGTTCACGTTTACTTGTTTATCCAATAAGCATGGTGCAGAGATAAATTCCTTTAAAAAATCTACAGAGTGAAATATATTTTGAAGCTTTTATGTTTCCATAATAAGAAGTGACACTATCATTTCAACAATTAGATTCAAAGCACTCAAAAGCGTCCTACTTTTCAGTTTAAAAAATGGTCCAATTTCGATTTCCATTGGAAAAAACGCTTTGAACTGCTTTCGGTCCAAACGCTTGTGCAGCTTTCCTTTCCAAAATTGTAAAAACTTCTTCCTTTCATCTGGATATATCATAGTAAACCTATACAATCCAATAGTAACAACAATAGTTGTCAAATCTAAACCTCCAAACAGAAGCACAAGCCATGTCGGAATATCTGAGTGAAATTTAATACAAACAAAACTCGTAATTATATTGATATTCATCCCGATAAACATAATGACAGGGAAAATAGTTGCACCAAAAGCATTAAATGCTCGAACAAATAAAACGCTTTTCTGATAAATATGCCTAGCCTCGTTAAATCTTAAGAAGGATTTTGAGCCATGGTTATTTCGATATCCAGACTGAAGTAAAAACTGAGCTTCAAAATCAAAAGTGCAAATAAAAAGGAGCACTTGAGCAACCAGACGTGCAGCAGGTATGGAAATAGAACCGAGATAAATTGAGCAAATGAAAGCTTTCAATAGATTGTCGATTTGAGAGAAATTATTTTTGTCAGAAAAATGATTTGGCAGAAACCATGAAAATATTAAGTGTGCCGGAGTTGACGTGCTTAAAAATGGAGTTAAAGTTAAAAACGCTGCTCCAACGCAAGAAACAAAAAATGTGTTGATGGCCGTGACCTGGAACAAAGTCTCTTTAAAATTTTCGCCAAACATTTTTCTTAAAATTTTCATTTCCTTTCGTTTTACAGATTTCTCTTTGGGAAGAAAAGAGACAATTGCTGTGCCTTCGTTACAAATTAAAACAATATTTTGAACGATTGATTCACAGATGAGAGTTTTCTTATTGTTGCCATTTAAGAGTTCCAAGGTTAAAAATTTGTTTGGGTTTCGTTCCCTTTCCAATCTGAACTGGTTGGCTGTCTCCATCATCCAAGTTGTCACATCACTGCTGAAGGTTAGTGTCCATGTGCAGGTTAGTATAATTAAGTACATTCCAACATACAGAGCTTGAAGGACAACTGATAGAATCGTTTTGAAATAGGATGTTTCAATTCCTTCTGTTGCAGTGTTAAGAGACGACTTCAATCCGAGGACAGATGCATTCCAAATTATTACCACATTAAGATTAACTATTAGTGATAAAAGCTTTTGTGATGGCGTAAGATTTTGACGGAAACATTGATGTTCCTTGAAATATTCTACTTTTAATGGTAAACCAGTTTGCAAAAAGCTTTGAATTTTTAGTACTGTACTCCACATTGTAATTATGATAGTAAAACAGTTAAAACGGCTGCGTAAAACTTTATTCGTGTGCGTTCCAAATACAAATGTTTCAACTTTAAACAGAGTTGCTTCCTCTTCTGATTATCTGACATCAGTGTATTAAATTTATCAGTAATTTCTAGACATTAGCTCAAGCGAAGTTATCGGAACTTTCCTTGCTGGCGACACAATATTACAACCTGTCATCTTGTCTGTTTTTGATAAAACATTAATCAAGAACAATATATTTTTGTAATAATTTATTTTCTTATGAATGAATCTACATGACAGCTATTTTATTAACATTGTGGGTCACGCCTATAGGAAGTTAAGTTTCCGCAATCGTTTACTAGAATATTAACAGAGGAAATACACACGGCCTTGGTATTGGTGTGTCAAAAATCCATTATTGTTGGACAAGCCGTCCTTTTGATATAATATTAAGTTTTTTGCCACTAACATGAGCATCGATGTGAGGAACTACTTTGTGTACAATTTATTGTAATAACGTGGGAGTGCAAGTAGGTGGAAATTTCTATGACATCTGTATATTACCAGTGCTGCATATGAACGTACGTTTCTTAACATCAGTAACTGTTTGGATAATGTCATGTCAAACGTTTGAATATCAAGTTTATGTCAAAACGCATTAACAAGTTTAGAAAATATATGTAGATTGTAATAATGTTCGCTTTCGGGATAAGGGGTTGTAACTTAAATCAAATGGAAAAATACCTATATTTAAATTAAATTAAGCTGCGTTTGTCTTCCTTTCATTATTTTTGTTATAAAAATTATACACACGAACTAACAACCCAATAATAGGTAATTATGCAAGTTGTTTTACTAGAAGCAATACAAAAATCCGTCCTACCCCAACATAAATTCTATATTGCTAAGTTAGTCTGTTTCATTAAACACAAACACAATATTACTACGGCTGTACAAACCATTTCAACCATATTTTGGGTAAATTATAGAGTTTTATCGGTTGATATATATCAAATTTCCGATATTTGGAATAATTATGAGGGCCTAGGTAAACCTTATGTTGTCGCCGTTCGAATGAAATACAATGCAGCAATGATATGATAAATAAAATATGTTCGCAACGTAGCACTTAAATATTCATTAATAACCAGATAACATCGATTCCTGTAGTAAATACAATGAGATTGTAATATTGTAAAATGAGTGTATAAAGAAGTTTTCACGTTTTTATTTAAAAAAAAAACAGTAAATATTTGTTTCTGTGGCATTCCCTCCCTATGATTCCACATGGTTGTTTGCCTCCCGTATGGGCAAATATTTTTAAATTGTATCGAGTTACGTCGCATTAGTTGCAAAATACAAAAAAATAATTACAGTCCCACTTTAATAATCGTTCCTTCATAATATCGAATAATAACCTTAATTAGAAATCAGAATATTTTTAAAGATTGTATAATATGCGGAATTTGTTGACAAAATCTGACACTTAAACCAAATTGTTTTCTTACTCGTACCCATCAAAACAATATTGATAGATAAAATGTGTTTAGTTTGAATTCAGTAGCAAGGCGAACTACAGTTTTATCGATATATTATGCAATAAATTGAAATTCCTCTGGTCACGGAAAGCTTAATTAACTTGTGCTATTTTCTCATTTTTATGACCTATCAAAATAGGTTACACCTTTATTACAAAAAATGCTTTAAATTATTAAACTTTTGAAATACTTTTAAAGTTGTTATGTTACCTTTTGCTCTTTGGTCGATCCTTTGTTTGTTCAGAATTTCTTTTCAACTTCAAGCCCAATTTACTAATGTAACCGCATTATATTCAGTCAAAAGTCATACTTTAGAGTGTCACTCGTACTCGTCTTAAAAACTTTCCTTTCCACATTACTAAATTTACTTTTCACCCTGTTTTTGTTTATGTTGGTCACGTAATTAATGTAATAATTGTTTCTAAAAAATGCCACCGCGTCTAATTAACATTTTACGGTACAATCACCAAGTCAGTCGAGACCAAAACACCTCCATTATCTCTGGTTTTTAATTATTTGTCTCCAAATCACATAGTTCCACGTCATGTTGAGCAACTCCGACATTCTAAAGACATGCTAATGAATTTTGAAACGGACACGCAACTAATCTATACCCAAACGTAAAACGATGAAGTTATGTCATAACCTGTAACCACAAAACTTGTTGTTTTGATGTTTGAAGGAATGTCAATAATTTATTATGTATCCCTAAAGAAAATTTACCCAATCTTCATTAAAATTTTAATGTTTCTAACTACATTACTATGACGTCTGTAAAGAAACGTGCAAGTTACAGTTTCTTTGTTCATAAGAAGCCTTCATAGTAGATTTGTTCATCGAACAGAGAAGTGTCGGCATTATCCCTGCTGTTGTACTTTTAAAATTCAAACAAAAACAAACAACCGAAACTTTCGCAGTCAGCTTTAGACTTTATTTCATCAACTTTTGCATTGCTACTTGCCACAAATCATTTGGAATCATGTACGCAAATACATCTTGCTACAAGAAGTGGTGTTGAGAATCAAGGAAATTTTTATCAATACTCAAGTGAACTTACCACATATTTCAGTGAGAGTTCCAATGATAAATACATAATAAACATTCCACCTTTCCAAAAACAAAATCTTAGCACAAGTAATTACAACCCTGCAAGAACCAAATTCCATTCAAACTGTGTAGTGTCTTTTATCCCATCTGGCACAGAACACATCACAAAACTGAGCAATCTTCTTACAGATTTGAGTGGACGTATTTATCACATAAATCGAGACTACTTTATATTCTATCTGGAAAACAAGAAAAATACTAAAACACAAAACCACAGTTTCAACTCTGGACACTCATTTCTGTTGAATAACATAAAAAATAAATTGTTGTTAACTTTTCGCATCATGATCAACTCTCAATCTTAACGACCTGTCCCTACTGTAATCACGGCAAACCTACTGAAGTCACTTTGAGCTATCCTGCATTTCCTGATTATTTGAATAACTTTCACCGCAAAAATCTTCGTGTAGCTTGTTCCACATTCATGCCAGCGATTCATGAACTCCGACAGATTTCATCAACTGAACTAAAGCCAATTCGAGGATACGCCCATTACACTCTACTTCACATTCAGAGTCGCTACAATTTTACTACATTCCACTTTGCGTCATCCGGAGGAAGCACAGGCTACCGTTATCCGAACGGAACTTGGATTGGTAATGTGGGCGAAGTTTTAAGTGGAAACGCAGATATGGGTCAAATAACAGCCCAAATATATGTTCGAAACAAAGCAGTCCAATTTGCTTTTCCATTTGGATACGAGTGGCTGATATTTGTGTCGGGTGCTGGAGTGCCACAATATTCCTGGAAGTCTGTGTACTGGCCACTTTCACCGATGTGCTGGTTTCTTGTGATTTTGTCTGTATTGATCTTATTTCTCACTTTGGAAATTTATTTCAAAAAGATGGAAAAGCAAAATAATGGCCTTAAAATTTCTGCTTATCTTTTTCGAACGTTTATTGAGCAGGATGGCGATATCATTGGTAAATGGTCATATGTGCGTGTGTTTATCGCATTTTGGCTAATATTTGCTCTCCTTATTACAAATACGTATCGCTCAAAGTTAATTACAATCTTGGCCTTTCCACTTATTGAGGAACCACCAGAAACATTTGAAGAACTTGCGTACTCACAGAATTATCAGGTTTGCATGGAAATATATGGAGGTGCGGCATACCAGTTACTAAAATCCTCTAAGAATCCAATATTTCAAACTATTTTAAGACGAATAAATAAGATACATTCGGAAACAACGTGCATTATGGGTGCTGCTAAGCGAGGAAGCGGAAAAAGTTGTATTTTTTTGGAATTCAGCACTTGGCTGCACGGCTAGTCGGAATTTGACAAATGAGTGTGGTGAGGAGCAATATGTAAAGTCAAAAGAAATCTCAAGTTTTGTGGCTACCTCAATTATTTTTAAGAAGGGGGCCTTGTTTGAGGAAAAGTTTAATGTTGTGATTAGGCAAGCTGTATGCATGGGACTTGTGCTAAAATGGAAGATGATTGATAACTTGAATATCAAAAGGGATAAGTTTGAATGGCTCAAGAGCACTGGCAAAATCTTATTCTTAATCTTTGGTACTAGAAGTCAGAGTACACTGCTTTCTCTGGTTTTATCTATTTTAGCTTTTATTGTTTTTTGTTGTAATGCTAAATTAATTATTTTAGGAAATCCGGAGCCCACTTTAAACAAGATTGTTTATTATTTTAGATAGTTGGAAAAATATCTATCCGAATATAATTCCTTTCAATTTAGTGGCTTGATGAAAAAAATAATAGAAAAAATAAATATCAATGGAGCGTTTAACCCAATTGAGGTTTTAATGCCTTTAAATGATTATTTAAATTGGACATATGTATATATGGGTAGGTATATATGTATGTGTCATAAGCGTACATAGCACGTGCTTAACTTGCTGAAGGAACATTTCCTAGATTTAAAGCATTTTATCGAAAATTGTCTGTAATTGGTTATAATTGCCTTTTATAGTTCACAACATTTAAAACAATCTAAATGGCTAGTGAAGGAATTTAAATACTCTATAGGAAATATAAGCTTGGCATTGGAATCTGCTCGAGAGCTTATACTTTGATTGTTCAAGTATAGAAACTGATGCCACAATATACATGAAAATTAATTCCATCCCCAGATGTTTCAGGACGTTCTTGTCCGCATGTTAATTAATGCTGTTTGTCCAAAGTGACAAGTTAATTACATATTATTTCTAGGTTCTATGTATAATTTATTCTGAAGCATACTTTATAATATGAGAAGAATGAATTGATGCTACGTTTCCGGTTCACACTGAGAGTATCCTGACGCAATTGTGGGACCATGAAAAGAACACATGATTGGATTTATTGGATATATTGGATTCATTCTTTTTAGAGCTCCAATATTTATCACATGACAAGCGATGACAGCTCATACAACAAAAAGGCCGATTGGTGTTTTCTCATAAACATATTTACTGCTGGACTATGAAATGTTTCTGTTATTCATTTTCCTACCTACATGTGTTACTATATTGGACAAAACTTCATTAATTGCGTTTATAACTCCAAAAGATGTGGGCGTATTTGATACATATATCAGAATTGTTTTGACGGAAAAGCTCGTGTAATTTTTTAAACATCTGCTTCTAAAAGCTTCAAGCGTATTGTAGAACTAGCAAAGCAAGTTAATTATCTTTTTTCATTTTGCAAAATATCCTGCAATAATTGTTTCTACTAAAATGTCAATGTCAGGTGAAATAAATGGAGTTACGAACATATAATTATACATTGTAATAATATTTCTCATTCTGTATTCACAAATAAGTGAACCTGTTTGTTTTAAAATTAATTAATTATGTAGAAATGTTAAATAAATATCAATATTTCGCACAAATTTTAAGATTTGACCATTTATTTTAAACAAAAACATATGTTAGTTCTAGAAACTTATAAGGATGTTTTGTTTCAAAATAATTCTCCACTTTTCTCCTATTACGATAATAGTTGAAAATTACATACATGACTTTTGAGGAATTAGTTACATAAGGTTTGTTTAATTATCCTTTCCTTAGTTTAATTGTCTATCAGTAGAAAACTCAAAGTAAGATCGCTCCCTCTATCAAAACAAGTAAGGCTCGTGAAACTATCCACAAAATTACCAGATCCAAAGAAAACCCGTATTGGTGAACAACTAGAGTAAAAAAGCTTCCGCCATTTATACTCCCTTCTACTCATTCCAGTTGAAATACTTTTCATAAGATGCCTCTTTAATATACTTTTTGCCTGAATGCTTCCAGTGTACACCCCACCCATAGCGTTGAGAACAACTGACTGCATAATAGCACAAGCAAAAAATAGTATGCTAAACGCAATCAAAATAACGACAGGAGTTGTTGGTTCTGGCACAAGATTTACAAGAGTGACAATGCAAAGGGACTGAACGAGTGTCAATGTTATCAAAGTCACACCCATAATCCAATGCCTTTGATATTCGTTCATGAACACAGCAAGAATTTGGATGGTTCTATACGTCACAGCGACTTGAATATACTTTGAGTGTAGAGAGCGAGTGTAGTCAACATATCTGTAATTTTTAAGTTAAAAATACTCATATTTAATAAATATTTAAACGATATGAAAAGTAGTGGTATTCAATGGAACTTAACTTACGCTTGAAAACATTTCTTTAAACTTTGCATCGGTATAGCAACCATGCATGTAAAGCCAAAAATTGTGTTCGCAGTGACAAAGCACCACATCCAAAGATTAGCAATCATGACCGCTATCTTAATAAGAAATTCTCCAGTTTGGGTTATTGCATTCATCCAAGCCATATCGTTTACGTGCTTGTATCCATAGCAACTTGGAAGAAGCCAGTAGCCAAACAATGATGGCTTGCAAGGTTTCCTCCAGTGTAGAGCGTAAGTGTATATTAGTGGCATTGTAACACAAACATTAAAGTTTCCCCAAATGCCCAAAAGCAATAGTCGATCTTGAAATGACTTTGAAGTTCTTTTGTTCACAGTTTGAGGTTTTGAGTATTTTAAGTGATATTCCCGTAACCCGTTTAGATAAGCACAAATAACATGAGCATACTTAAAGCACACCCAAATTCCGAAATGCAAAGTTACAACGACAACTGCACCAATGTCGTAAACAAACTTGTCTGTAAATTTTAAATTTTTCTTGACGTAGTCCAGTTCAAAATTTGGTATTCCCTGAGCCAGGAAGATTGCGATGAAAATTCCGTGAATAAAGAGAAATCTTTTGAGACGACGAATGTGTAAAGGTGAATTTAACACAAGTAATTTTTTCTCTTTAGAATCCCAGTGAAAACGAGACCCTCCAAGAGACTCGCCAGCTATACAAGCAAAGTGAAACATTTTGGCTTGCTCTAATATCATAGCCATGATTCAAATTTCCTGGTTTTGAGAGTATTTTTAAAGAAACTGTAAAAAATTTACTTGTGTACAAATTTTTATTTAGCAGAAGTCCCCAAATTCCAACTGTGTTTGACATTAAGTGTCAGTTTGTGTGTGGCACGGAATCGCCTTGTTATATCTTTCAGGCCTTATTTGACTTTCCAGTGTTTTCTCTTGACAGGTGAAATTATTTATTGAAGGGTTACAAGCAGCTTACTTGTTTTCAAATTTATTTAGCGCATTATATAAGAGAAAAGGAACTATCCATGAAAATTTAGTTCACTCCAGTTTCTGCTATGATGTAGGAGCTGATAAAAATGTAGCTATAGACCTGTCAACCATTTAAAGGTTCAAAATCCTTTAATCGACTGTTAAAATAGGACATATTTCTGGATAAAACAAATGAGTGCGGCGCAAAACGTGCTAAAGTTGTGACAGGATAATTTGAATCGTTTTTTAACATTTTAGGGAAATATACTATAATGGGTTATGATTGCTTGTTGTGGCATTTAATGCAATTAAATCACTTAAAATATCAATTATTTGTAAATGGTTTCAAATGTGGAATGAAATTTCGGGTACCATATACATAGGTTGAGGTAGTTTCTAGCACAGTTCCCAAGCACCAAATAAAACCATCATTAAGTTTTTGATTCTTGCATGTCGAGGACGAACATTTTAGTTATTCAAATGTAGAAAAAGATGTGACGACAATATTGGAATTGATATCATTCACAGATCTTACAAAACATTTTTGTCTGTATAATATTGTATGTCAAACTTGACAAGTCTAGTAACATATGCCTAGGTTTTATGCATAATTTAGATTCAAAAATCCTTTATGATATGAGAGGAGTTAATTGGCTGTCCGCTTTTCCGAATCTCAATGGGAGTTAATATAACGAATAGTACGACCATAAAAACATCGTATATTGGATTTTTTGGGCTGTGATATTTATCTCGTGACAGGTTATATAACAAGTAGTTACTGCTGCTTTAAAATCAACTATGACCCCGCCCCGCACCTATTGCTCTATGAATTTTCCGAGAGTGCCCCG
>JAQIXW010003988.1:0-12261 GCA_034700685.1 Willowsia buskii
GCATCCAAGCAAGTCTTGAACTGCAAATAGGGGTTTTGTATCAATACATCTGTTTTGTTTAACTTTGTATTTGTTTACTGTCATTTTCACTGACGATTATGTGACTCATTAAAACAAGTGTCACAAACAGTGTCTTGCAAGTTCTGTTTCTCTATTATGTGTTTCAGCAGGAGTGTGATAGAAGGCAAGGGGTGATGGCAAAGCAGAGTATGAGTAGATAGACAAGTCTGATAAACTGATGACATTTATTTTCTATCTTTTGGTTGTCTGCCAGCCAACTACAGTGTGCTAGCTCAGACTTTCGTTTAAAGGTCACATTCATGATTTTCCCAATCGCTTAACTCACCAAAAGTAAATTTTGGGATTCCAAGACAAACAAATTGTGTATGTAGACCTTCGGCATGTTTTATTGTGTAGGGTTTCAAGTTCTTGGTAATGCACTAAAACTAATATACACAATCAATTTTGTCAGAGGCCAAAACTCATGCACATGGAGTATAAGTCACAAGGCAAACAGCATGGATAAAATTTGAGCAGACGAATGTAGATTCAAATGCTTTTGCTTACTATATCATACAGTAACATATTATTCCATGATGATTTTGAAAGTCTACATATTTCTCGTACTTGTCGAAACTATGGACAGGGAAAAGTCAGCTCATTAAAATTCTTATGAATTCTGGATCACTAAGGCTCAATTAGGCCAATCAATAAAATTGTACGGAAGGCCGGTTTTAGGGGTTTAAACCGAAAGGCCGAATAATCACCTCATTTAGCAAGATATTAAATCTTACGTCACATGGTAAACTGTGGAATTAACTGCTTCATTTATCACAATAAATACGTATTTACATATTATTATTGTGCATTAATTTTTCATTATTTAGTGTGGCATGCACGATAAGCTGTTCAATCAGACATTGCACTTTACACCTTCAAAACTACCTATTCACCCCATACTACATTACTTATCAGACATTGTCCGTAGTCATTCTCACGTAGACGTGGATAAGATTAGTTAATAATCCAAAAAGCTTCTAAATTGTTTCATTTTATCCAGCCAACCAAGCTTTTACCCGCCCATCATGCCTTTGTTATTTGAATTTGATGATAAAATAACTTGCTTTCTCCATCTCTTCAGAGCTATCGAAAAGGAGAAAACTATAGATGTTGGGATGACACAACATTACTTGTTAGCTTTCGCTTAGCTCAAACTTTACTTCTAGTACTTCTGCACCTCCACTCGATAAACATGCATGACAAAAAGGAATTGGAATTTGAACGAAAATACAAACGAGCCGTGGAAAATAGTGTTTAATGGCTTCACAACGCGTGATGTGGAGGGCGGGGGAGCAGGAACATGAAACGTTTCTTGCATGGTCAATGCTTGTAAGAGCCTGCACAATGTTTATAATGTGTCATATTACCGTTATTAAATGCAAACGACTCATATGCCAATAAAGTTTCACATTATATGTTGTCAATATTAGCAAGCAAATCGAGTAGGAAGAATCGAGCACAAACTTTTACTGGTCGGTTATGGTAAACGCTCTTTGTACCTGCAATTACATTAAAAATCATTTTTCATAATGTAATATCATGGAAAAAAGTGGGAGAAAAGGCATACTATATGTACATATACCGACAGGACGGTTCACTATACCCAAGTCTTCTAAAACAGCTTTTCTCCCTCTCTCTTGACTTCGGAATGACGCATAAGAGACGTTCTCCTCGGGTACTTTTTCCAATGAATTCATGAAAGTAATATGAATCTTGCAAGATAAAGTGAAAAGCATGATAAAAAAGCTGTCCCTACTACCACTACACTTCCACTATTCCACTATAACATAATGTTCTTACTTTCTCAATATAGTACGAAGTCTCTATAAAATGTATGCTCTCTTCTATTTATAGCATATTGAAAGAAAATCTGAATGAATCGATAATAGTAACTGTCGGCAATCTGGAGAAAAAGACTCACGTAGGTTAGAAGTTGGATTGTACCACTGTAAATGCATGAACAGGACAGAAATACTACTTTAAGGAAATAGTAGTAGCTGTATACATAGCACCATTTTTCTAAACAAATAATCTCTAAAAAAATAATATAGTTTTATCGAATGACAATGTGTGTATGTACTTTTGTGCTAAAGTAAGTAGCGCATTAACATTGCTTCTATCAGTTGAGTTCCACGTTTTCCGAGGTGAATAGCACGCTAGTGGTAGGAGTAGTTGAGTTTGAAGTCAATTCTCATTCACCCCCAATTCAATAACTTTCCTTTTTTCTTTCTGAAATCAAGCATCCGTTTGAAGCAGTGATGCGAGAAGAAGAGTAGAATTCTAGTCCAGCAGGTGTAATAAATATTAGCATTGAGAGTATATAATAATAATATACTAAGGTTGAGTACATACATTTATTACTATTGCTTCTCATACGCTTCATTTATATTATGTTCATTTTTCTTACTTTCGCACGTTTTCTCAATATAGTTTTCCTTGCTCATTGTAAAGAGAAAGTAGATTACTATGCTTATATGTATTATCTGAAAAAGAGAAACACTTGTAGCTTCAGCTCTCTTCGTGTACATCAAAATCATTGTATAAACATACCCTTCAAAATGTTATGATATATGATCTGTACAGAAATACAGGTTTTCCTTTTCTTGCTTGCCTTTTGCCAGGAGCATAAATTTGAACCCTATATAATATCTTTGCTGTGGTTATAGCCCATCCGCAACTGCACAGTTATCTCAGCTACTATTTCTTTCATCAAGAAACTAGTACATATAGGTAATGTATCTTTATTTTTCAGAAAACTGAAAAGCAAAACAATTCTAGTAACTTTACCATTTAACTGCTTGTACGTTCATTTCATTCACTTTTTCGACAATTCCCTGTTTTTTGCTTGTCGCTCACTCGAATACTGCAACATTACTAACACCAGTACTACACAATGTAGCATCTGACTGGCATAACAATATAGCCAAATTAACTACCTGTGCCTGTCTACTGGAGTAAACACTTTTTTTGGCTTTCTCGTTCAAAATGGTAACAGTGCATATAGCGTGTGCATACATATTCTGACAGTGTAGCTTCACATTTTGTCAGCTTGCTTGATAATACCTAGAGAAGTGCAATTTCCTACTTTCTTCTAGAGTTGAACACTTTTGTAAACGACGTACCTGTTTAGAAGCTATGTTATACACGATATTTACTCCAAAAACAGTCCGGTGCTCTTATGCTCTTCCTTTTCAATTCTTTGTTCACATATCATAACATTGGGAAGCAAACAGAAGCTTTTGTGTCGGCGTCTTTACGAGTTTGTTTATTTGTACAATGTTCATAAAATATAGTGAGAGTGTATTTTTTGGCTATTACACTGTATGATGATGAAGGTTGTATATTGCAAAAATGTTTGTTTCTTATTGTGTAATGTCAAGTCAGCATGAACATGCCATATATTTGAGTTTGAAGGAGGGAAAATGTACATGGGAGCATTATCTTAAGGCACATTCCTAAAAGAACTTGAAAAATCAATGATAATATGCAATAATCGTAGAGCCAAAGTAAGAAAGTACACATTTGCGTTAAAGATAGTTAGTTGTGCCTCGTTTTTAGAAAATTCCATCTTTTCCTCCAACTTTTTGTCCTGTAATAATACTAACTCGTGAGTGCGGATAAGTTTAAGTGGGAATAGTGTGAATGTTCGTTTTGTATATTCGAGTACGATCGATAAACACTATAGTAAATATCATTAAGATACTGAAATAAAGATGAAATGGAAGGAGAAAGTTGGTAAAAAAGGACAGGTAGAGAGAAACATTTTCTTCTTTTGACGTACACGTATATGTGCATCCATACAACATAAGTGTCATCATTATCAAGAAAAGGAACTCCGTAAATGAAGTGACTGGAATAGAACGAGCTTTGTATTCAAGGATACTACTGCTATAACCATGCATTATTGTACGCGAACTTGCATCAATTTATCGCTTAATGATCCGGTTCAACTTCCCTCTATTCTTTGGCTCAACAGCACATTGCACTGCGCTGAGCTCGTCGATGGAACAAGGAGAAAAGAAGAATAGAAAAAAGGAAAATGGCTTTCCCATTTTATTTCTTCAAAATATGGGAAACAGGATGAATGAGCAAAATAAATGCAAATAGATTGAGAGAAAATTTGTTTGCATGTAGAATAAATGGGGTACATATGCAAGGGAAAAAATAACTGCCCGTACTTACATGAACAAGTTCGAATAACCAACCGATACATCTTTATCCTATCTCGCCCTTTTCTGTCGTTCTTCAGTTTATTAACCCTTTTTCTTAACGAAGTGTGGAAACAGTTGTCGAAAATTGAAAAGATCGTATTCTGTTGACTACATGAGCTTCTGGATGCTGCATGAGAGATAAGAACAGGCAACGTTTTCTATTGAATTTGCTTAGAATTTTTCGCAATATGCATTGGAAAAAAGGTTCTTTAACGAAGTATCGTCATGAGGTATAGTTGCGTATATGTTTTACCAATTTCTTCGCGTCCAATTTCTTCTCTTTCGTCTTTTTTTCTGTAATCTTCAAATCCTTATAGTTTAGTCGTTATCGTCAGCGTCAACCAGCCCAAGGTAGATGGAATACAAGGCCATCAACCTTTTACTGTCTTTTGGATGAACATGAACGAGGAGGAATATGCTGCTGATGCAGCAAAGCGTATTTCGAGGATTATACGACAACATTTTTGATGTTCATATAGGTGATACATGAGATGCTCATTTTAAATCCATCATGTGCGAGTTTTTGCATACAGAGCAAAGTTGCTCCGTTTGCCCAGCAAAAATTTACGAGACGGAATTGATAGTCATGTATAACCAAAGTTTATAATGCCTTTTGCAAAGTAAACTCATTTCAAACTAGCTACCAAGATCCGCAACTAGTCCAATAAGTTAGTAGGACACAGCCAGATGACAATGCTATTATGCATGCTTGTTCGCCGGAGAAAGTTCAAAGCTAGAAAAAAATCCCATGACCGGTCTATACCCATTTAACTTTTCTTTCCTCCACTTTCCCCACAATATCATTAAAGTAACTTTCGGTTTCACATTCAGACTCATAAATGGATGGAAATATGAGATTTCAATTTGTACCTCCACTTGGAACTTTTTATTGGCTTTAAAAGAGGAAGCAACTTTGATGATAACAGACAAGTTGTAAAGTCTGCCGATGCCTGATTATCTCCACTTATGTGTGCAGGCGCATAATACAAGTTGGGTTTGTGGGTGGTGATAAGAATACAATTTAATGGATCTTCATACATATTTAACCAGGGAGAACTAAAATAGGAAGAATGAATGAATTAACAATGAGCTCTGTCTGGGAGACTGGGATAGGCTTATTGGGGTTATCAGCAACAATAATAACATTGATGTATAAAATGGATTGAATTTTGAGTGAGAGATACTTGACTTGAAACATGGTTCTTTACAAAGATCCTCTTGTGTACTTGTGTCTACCAAAGAATGTATAGTGCATAAACTATTTTACTGAATCATCCTTTTTAGGTCCTTCTGTGCGCTAAAAATCTTGCTTTCCGTTCGCATGCAAAGAAAAGGGCGAGAGAAAGGAGTGATGTATTTATTTGAAAGACTCATTCAAGAGACTTGTCACTTTCTCTCTTGGGATGCGCTAAATCCGTCTTCAATTGTAAACCAATTGTACCCATTTCATTCAGCTTGAATACATGTAACACGCTTATGGACCGTGTGAAGCAATCCAATATGTGCAAAAATTGAATTAGGAGAGGCATGAATTCTTACAGCTTAGTAGAAGATGGCGAGCTTAACCCTAAGCTTTCCTTTCAAAGCAATGAATCCTGATAGTATTTAACATGTTCTAATTACTTGGAAGAAGAAAAAATCTATTTCATTGCTGTTAAAAAATTGCATTGATTTTTTTTCAAAATAAAAGATCTTTTCAAGATCGTAAACTTTCAAAGGTTACACATAAAAAATAATATATCAGACCATTTAATCTACTTGCTGGAGAATTTGAACTTCTTTGAGGCTGCATGATGATAGCATATACTTTACTGATATTGCTTTAGAGAAACGTGGCACAAATTACTTACATCTGTCCACTGAAATGTGCCACCTTGCGTTTTAAACAATATTTTTTCCTTTGTGTACTTAAATCCTATCTATGAATCTGAGCTTTGAACTACAAAGTATTGAAATTATCTATTTGTAGTATACTAAAATTATCGCATGTTGAGCAGACATACTTAGTCGGTTGAGTTGCCTTATATACCTATTTATGGTCTTATATATTTTATACTACTGTCTACTGCAGCAGTGACACGTTAATGTGGAGTGAGGGAGGGAGATTTAGCTTGAGAACTAAACTAATATCTTTACATTTTCCACAAAGGTTCAAAAGAAGCTTAGATTATGTAGATAAATTTATAGAAATATTAGTAGTACCATCGCAAATAGGTTATACAGTTCATGTAGTCTTTTAGACATTCGCTTCGCACTTTCAATAGGCCGTTGACTAGTTCCTCTTTCACTAAAATGATAGAATCTCTAGCTCTCTTTTTACGTTGCCCACTACTGCATTACATCAATAAATGGTAGATCGAGGAAGAAATTTATTATTGAAAGTAAATGCAGAATTTGTTAGGGAAAATTGGTAAATCCATATGATGTAGTATAGAGTGTAAGTCTGCATCTTCACATCAGTATAGTCGGAAGAGATGAATAGAGTGAGAGTGTGAGAGATAGAAAGAAAGTGAAAGAAAGAGATGAAAGAAAAATCCTCCTAAATCGTGTTGTCTACCTCATTTATTGCACATAGAAAGTGACTTTGGCAGACACGATGATATGATAAGAGTCCAATTTAGCTGCAATGATTACTACACAAATCTTCTGCGCTCTATATGTATGTGTGCTCATGTCGGAACCTTTTCCTCTCAATTATCTAGTCATTCACTCAGCCAATTCCTGTATGTATTCCTGGAGGAGATTCTTAAATTATCGTAGGGAAGTAAAGGAGGTACACTTGTTTGTATTATGCAAGGCCACGACTTAATTGTATGTGAGTCCCGAGAAGGCCAACACTTTAGAAAAAACTAGAATTGCGTAGTTGGTTGAATGAACCAATCTACATAATGCAAACATTAGACTTGGTTGGACTTGCCTATATCAACCATTGAAAGCATCTATAAACAGGAGGATGTGTACCCGAGGCAGGTTGTTCTGTGCCAAGGACTATAAAACTACATCGACAATACAAACTTGACTTGAGGAAGAAATAATATAGAAAAATTATCTTATTGAACACACACATGTGTATGTCATCAAGTAAATAAGCAATGATATATTTTCATGGCGTAGGCATCAGAGCAAATATGAGATTGCACCAAAAAGAAGACGAAATGTAAACTTAAATGAAAAGAATGCCACACACTAACGAAATGAGAGAAAACGTGCTTCAAGTGCAAATACAATTCGCCGGAAGATTCAAAAGGGATTCCCTAAATATAAAGGTTATTAGTAGTGTGTAGTAGTGAAGTGTGTACAATCAGAGTCAGATTGGTAGAGAAAATGATTAGTTGTAGTTGGGTTGCTGAAATTACTTTTTCTTCCGTTACATTACGTACCTACACTGGCAAGAAAACGTTGTTCCTTTCTACATGCAAGCTCTCTAGTAAAAGTGAATTGATAGATGAATATAATGCACGCACTCACATAGCCAACCAGGAACAAAGTCAACAGAGAGTTCGGGAAACTACCTACAGAAACCGTGGATATTTGCAGAGAGACGCAAGTGAGTGATCGGGTGAATGAAAATTCTTCAAAGAGTCATCGAGCCAAACTAAGCCATACTAAGCCTTTTTCCCTTATGGTTTGCGATATGATAAATGTACTACATACTACATACGAGAAAAAACCGCTTCCCTGTGCTGTCTTGTACTCTGAAACACATTACGGATGTGTAGAATGTACGGAATGAAGATATACATTTATCATGTATCTGTTTAGTTTTCTTTCATAAAATCAGTGAAAGATTTTTAGTCATATCGTTCTCTTCCGAGCCGATTTTGTGACGCCAACTGCTTGAATAATATTCCTCTCTGGTACTTCAACATGACATATAGATTGAGCATGTAGTCACTTGTACACATTTTTATCAATGTTCTTTCGTTCACTTTCACAATGATATGATGAGAATAAAAGAGGCACAAAGGCAACCATATGTTATTCTAGGAGAAAGAGGGAGAGAGAGAGAGCAAGTCAATCAGTTTGATCGCTTCTTTTTCATTCAAAAGTCAAGTCCATTAAATCAGAACAACTTGTGGAGTGTTCCTATTATAAGCTACTGGTTTCTATATGCCTCTTGTTCAATCTACATGACATCTACACTTGCACTTGTTCTAGCTCTTATATTATGGGTGTACGATGTATGCATCTGTTTTTCGCCATTAAAGGACAGTTTTAAATTACATTTTGTCTTGAAAGACTAAAACAAGGAAGAGAACCTTTCTTGACGAAGAAAAACATCCGTTTGCTACTAATGTCAAGTTTCTTTCAAATTGGTTTTTCTAATTCTAGTGCAGTAATACTCAGAAAGGTCGCAATTTAAAATAAATTAACATTTCATATCCTCCTACTGGTTGAGAGCATGTAGAATTTCATGTGTAGATCTCCTATTTCAATGACAAGAACCCTCATTCATATGTCAAGATTAAAAACGCCTACTAGTATATACTAGTCCTTACTTACACACTTACTTACACATAGTAAGGATATCACAGTTTCTTAATTTCATAATCGAAATGGGGTAACCAGATTATTACACATTGACACTAGAGAGATATATATGTATTCTATGCATGCTTCCAAGACTTAACTTTTAAAAAAGAGGAAAGGAAAATCGAGTTTTCAATAAAATTATAGTTAAAACTTCTCAAACATCATTGTTCCATTTCCTGCCCTTCCCCAAGTGTGTGCTCCTACTGCTCTGCCAAGCCCTTCAGTCGCCCAATTCAACATCCGTACTATATTTAATTTTCACTCAAGCCAGATTTTCCGTGTGCATTTTATCCCAGCACTGGCCCTTCCATACTGCGATTTCTTCAATTTATGGAATTACACAAGTTGCCTTTTGACACTGTGAGTAGAATATAATGAATATCTCAGGGTACCCTCATTCTCGTAGGGTTTCTTGTTAATTCAAATTCTATTTAGCACTTCTTCTTCCACGACTTTCTCCACATTTACATTTCAAGCGTTTTAATTTCACTTCAAAAAATTACCTACTCTACTCCTGCTGCTACTAAAACGGTAGAATTGTGTACATCGTGCATCCTTATATGTACTTGCCATGTAGATATTGCGCTTTAGCGTGCAATAAAAGTCTCATTTAAAGTCCCTTAACAGCCATACAAAGAGCTTTTTGTCATCATCATCATCACATTTTCGTATTAACAGAACCATTCGTTTTATCCAGGGAGAGCTGAGAAACGATGAATCAGAGAAGCATCAACAGCACAAGGGACACTACAAACTGTCGTGCCACTCGCACTCACTATGCATAAAGTAGAAAGAAATAGAAAAAAAGAATTTTTTACTCACTGACAGAGCTGAAGCCAAAACAGTATTTTTTTGCACTTTTCTTTCCTTAAGACAGAAGCGCATATTCATGCATCGCTGAGCGCCTTACTTGCATAATTTTTGGTATAGTTCAACTTGTTCAGTTCTCATCTTCACCAACACAAATTTGATTGCTTACTCTACACTTTTCGTCACATTGTTTTACTTTCCCGAGGCAGCAGGGAGAACGTCACAAAAAAGCTGAGTTATGCAACAGAGTGACACATTCACGCTTACATCGTTGCATATAAATACTATTCTCTATATCCAATAAATGCTACAATAATAATAATACATGAAGACACACGTGTGTTTTGAGCAATATTTGTATGGATCTTACCACCACTGTATGTCTGACTAACCAATGATGACAAAAAAGAGCATGCATCTTCTTTTATATTGAATAAAATACGGGAACAAGACTCCCGAATTCCTAGCGGTCTGTGAACTATGAAATAGAACAAGAGAAAGGGGAAAGTGGTAACAGCAGCAACACCAGCCCTCCATTAGTTCTCATATCCGCTCCGGATTTCCCTGCCTCAAAAAGTTCTATTTTATTCCTTCGCGAATGTGTCTCAACGGGAATCAAGTCCTCTTTGGTCGTGGCTGATAACGCCACCGTGATGGTGTGGCTCATGATGATTTTTGTCTCTGGCTCGGTACACGAGTACACATGTACATGCGATTTATTATTATAACTTGTGGACGATTGCAACTGCACTACTAATATAACCACCAGGAAAGATATATATTATTTTAAACCACAAAGTGGGAAAACTATAAAAGAGTGGCTGATGACGAGTTTCGTTTCGGTTCTCGCAGAGAGAATCCTCCTTTTTCACTTCTTGTCAATTGATCATGAAGTTACCTGTGAGTAATAAATTATTTGAATGGGGCACCAACATTACGAGCACTCTTTGATTATCGCTTGTACACCGTTTCTCATGCCGTTTCAATCTGCTTGCTTTTCCCTTGATTGAGACTCGTGTTGCTTTAATACCTTTCCAGCAGCTCAGCTCAGCTCAGATAAGGCTCTTATTTGGAATTGGAATGTCAGCAGAAAGAGAATAAGAGAGTTTCATGATACCCTGCCATCATGTCACCTTTCTTCTTCCCATTTTCTCAATTCTTCTTTTGTGCTGTTACTTTTAGTACTGTTGACGGTTACTTCTTCTTTTTCCTGTTGATAGTTTTCCAAAAGTGGTGGCCAAAAAATCTCAAATCACAGAAGAATCATGAGAAGCAAACGTGACTATGCTCGAAAGTTTATGGGATAAAAGAAAAAAGTCCGGCTCTCCTGAGAATATTGTCGGTGTATCTATAACGCAGTGCGGTTAGATTGTGAACGATAAGCTTAACTTTTTGCCCAGGACTACCTATTTGATTGTTTGGCAGTTTGGCACAGTGCTCAGGTAGCTTCACACAATATTAATAACAGACATACATATTATACTATGCAACTACCAAAGTCTGCAGAGACGCCACTACAATTTTTAATATTTTATACTACATCCACTAATGTTGCAAGCAGAAAAGCCTCTTCGTAAAAGACAATAGATGTGAAATATAAAACACCTTTGGTTGTAAAAATTCAGCATCGCATTATGTATTGAATTTAAAGTGTAAAAGAAATAGCAAAAACACGATGATGCGATTCTCTTGTTAAATTTTAATGTATCGCACAGACACCAGGGGCCCCGCTACACACGAGCTAACTGGAGAACTTCCCCGGGGCCTCAGGCCCGGGGGCCTCCAATCGGAGGAAAAAAATACGAAGTAGTAGCAAAAAAACTGAAATTCACTGGCAAAAAAATACTTTAAAATAATTTGTATATATCACTTAATTTGTATTTCACAATTCTTTCCATAAAGTCTCAAATATTCCCTCAAATCTGCCCTTATTTTGTCAAATACCACAGGGCTTTTTCAATGCTTCCGATTTTACTCAGAATCTGTCAAGATACACACAGCAATGTCTAATGTTTTGTCATATGCCCGAATTTGCCTCAAACGTGCTATAAAATTTCTCCAAATCCATTAAAATTTCCTTCGAATCTATTAAAATTTCCTTTGATTCTTACTAAATTTCTTCAAATCTATCAAAATTCCCTTCAAATCTATTAAAATTTCCTTTGAATCTTACTAAATTTTTTCAAAACCATCAAAATTTCCTTCAAATCAATCAAAATTTCCTATGAATTTTACTAAATTTCCGTCAAATCTATCAAAATTTCCTTCAAATCTATCAAAATTTCCTATGAATTTTACTAAATTTCCGTCAAATCTATCAAAATTTCCTTCAAATCTATCAAAATTTCTTTAAATCTATCAAAATTTCCTTCAAATCTATCAAAATTTCCTTCAAATCCATCAAAATTTCCTTCAAATCTATCAAAATTTCCTTCAAATCTATTAAAATTTCCTTCAAATCCATCAAAATTTCCTTCAAATCTATTAAAATTTCCTTCAAATCCATCAAAATTTCCTTCAAATCTATTAAAATTTCCTTCAAATCCATCAAAATTTCCTTCAAATCTATTAAAATTTCCTTTGAATCTTACTAAATTTCTTTAAATATATCAAAATTTCCTTTGAATCTTACTAAATTTCTTTAAAT
>JAQIXW010003989.1:0-12260 GCA_034700685.1 Willowsia buskii
TTTTTGAAACCAATCTGATCAGTAGGGAAAAATGATTCCTTATTGATTTAACTCCTTTCTCTCTCTCTCTCTCTCTCGTTGGCCTTGTCTACAAAGCAGTAGTGCGTACAAAAGGAAGTTGCTGGTAGACAACACACTCTAGAGATAGGCTTATTTTTGTTAACACAAGAGCACCGAGTAGTTTTTCTCCATAAAAGCTCTTTCTGATGTTCCAGTGCAAAATAAAAATATCCAAAAGAAAGCCTTTGTGTCTTCCTCATTGATAGTCACCTCACACACAAACATATCAACAAAAAGTTTGTTCGCCTAAAAACTAGAACACCAGCGAACGTGAAGGTAAACCCATATCAGGAGAAAATGCTCCCTTAGACACACATTTTATGAGCACATTCTTGTCAGCTCAAGTTGCCTTTAAATTTTTACAAAACCAAATCACCTACTTTACTACCTCTCTTCCTCGAAAGCAAAGGAGTGGAGTAACTATGTGAGCAGACGTAATAGTAGTATCAAGAGAAACTGACATTATCACTATCAGGTTACTAAATAGTCATCCTATTGCTACCGGTTCCACAACTACATATTGCTTCCACTAAAAAAATCTATCCTGATACTTTTTGTTAAATACAAGCAGAGCCTCCCTCCACCACCGCCAGATATTGATGATACTGATGATGATAATGGCAATTGGATTTTTTTAGTTCACAAAAAATGTACCCTTTTGTGCTGTGCTGCTGACTGGAAGTATGGAACCTAAGCATTCCTTCTGCAGCAGCAGCCTCCTTTTTTCTATTTTACTATCATATCATCATTGGAAAGCATTGCTGCTGCTGCGATTCTTTTACTAAAGGGGAAAATAAAACTGGCTTTCCCACTAACACATTTTTTCCATAAAGGATGCGGCGTGTGTGGTGATGGTGGTGGTGACGGTTAGTGCTTGTGGCGTTTTTTTTTGTCGAGTAGTAGGTCGATGCTTCTCTTTTTATATACATTTGTTCGATGCATGCTTTTGTGCATGCATGCAGATAACTGCTACTACTGCGGAGTAATTCGCAAAAAAGTGAAGGAATCTGGGGCAAATTGCTATAAAAAAAGCATAGCAAGAGCAGCAGTGACAGGACTTGAGAAAAAAATTGGTACCTACAGCTCCTCACGTAAATATTCTTGTTCATGCTCCTCCACAAATAGAAAATTCACATTTCCTTTGCATTCTTTTTTCTTTCTTTCTTTCTCTTTTTTCTCTCTCTCAGAGAAAATATGTGGCAATGGCATGGAATCAATTGATGATGATAACAAACACATAATACTATACCATACCCTGGCATTCTTACATTGACTGTTTGTGGGTGAAATAGACTGAACGGAGCAAGGAGCTAGTAGTAATGGTGGCCTAACATCATCCTCATGTCTTCATGACATTATCCGCCTCCATCTCCCTTCCAACAATACTCTGCCTGTGGATGTCTATATGTGAGCTCTATGGCTTTTTTGAAGTAAGTGAACTGGTAAAGCTCCCTTCGTTTGGTGAAATGGTTTGAATACTACTAGTGTTCCTTCTTTTTCCAGGGAAAGAAGGACCATGATGATGACGATGACACCGGGTACGTAGACACATACGTGCACATGCACACATTCAAGCATATGTCAATCTGTAACAAGAAGAAAGGGAAAAACCAGGGAGAAAAGGTGATATCAGACAATGAAAAAGTAGCACGAACTTTAGAACCTGCCATACTACATAGCAGCAGTCCCACAACCACCACCTACTTCCCATTCTATTATTGCTGGAGCTACAATAATATTATGCTACTTTGGGTGAATGTTATTAGGAAATGGTGGTGGTAGTGGTATATTACGGCACTAGTGTGTGGTGCGGTGCCATTAATGTTCACTTCGATAGATAAATAGATGATGATGATGATACACACGATTACGTTATGTTTATGTTACTGTTACTACCACCTACCACCACTACCAACAATGCGCTCAAGATGAGCACATTCCAGCAACAACCGATATCATACAACGACATGAACACACAATTTACTCTTCTATTTATGGTGAATACTTAAGATGTTTCTTTGGCCCTGTGAGTTGTCGTGTCGTATCTCGACACAAAGCAGACCAGAAATAACGACATGTCATTTGATGTGTCCCAGTCATTATCTTCATGCTGTGCGGGCCTCTGGTAAATAAAATGCACCAAAAATATCCATGCCACTCCGCTATACGCACAACAAATAACATAAATTGTGTAAAAAATGAGGAGGAAAACTGGGTAAACTATCAACGATTTTCTCTCTGTGTGTCTGGGTTACAAGGGCACACGTGCGTTTTGCGTTGTTATTTCAATTATTAGTACTACCATCATCGTTATTACTGCTATTTGCTCTACTAGCCTTGTATCAGATATTATATCTGGTATCTGGATTCAAACATGATATTATCAGAGCCATCGCCTTAACTACCAACACCATCATCTTTTGAGCTATTATTATGATAGGATCTTCTCCATCAGCAGTGCAAAGAAACAGAGAAAACAAGAGTAAGATGCAGATAGCAATAGTAATGCGTCGTATCGACTTGTTTATGTGTTTAATACTAATGACAGGTGTAAATCCTACCATAATGTTTATTCTTGCAAAGTCCATTTTAACAATGTAAGCCTGAATTATGGTAATGTTATTTCGTTAACTACTACTAATGGAGTAGTACAAATGTCAGCCGACAAAACAGCCCGTTAGTATATTATCGAGCTCCTTTTAGTTGACCCAATCAAGGGCCATATCGTCTCTACTACATTTTACATTTCGCACTTTCTTCACAGCTATGGCCAACGAAAACTTTTATGTAAACTGTTGTTTGTTCATAGCATCGTCGTTTGTAGCTAAGTTGACATGTATGGGATAGCATTGCAGTGCGAATGCAATAATAAGCACTTTGTAATAACAACTTTTATTATTATTATTTTTGTGTGTATAATACCCACAGTTCTTTTATCACAAGTAAGAAGTAAAGCAAGAATGAATTCCTTTTCTATTCAATCTATTTAATGCACCATGTACTAATGTCAGTTGTCGTTTGTCCCTGTACCATTTTGTCTGTCTCTTTCCACCACTTTTCTGTCCTCTCCACTACAATCTACTGTCGTCGTCATGTGAGATGAGGTCAAACAAAAAGAGGAGAAGCGAGGACAAAAAAGGGGAAATGTGGATAGACAGACAGACACCTATTTTTCCTCTTTTTAGACTTATTCGTAAGTTCACCTCTCTTCACATTTAACACAAAGTGAGTCAGACATGTGGAAGGCGACACTTTGAGAATTATACCTATGCACATTGGACCTTTCTCAGCACTTAATATTGTTGTATGCATAGAGATGCATAGGATAAATAATATGTGCACTCATTCATCCCTTTTTCTGGATTTTGTCCCTCTTCTGTTCCATTTGACAGGCGTGCACACACAAGAAAAAGAGAGACGAGCCATTTTTTCCTTGAGAATTCAGAAAAGAAGGAATGCGTGACATTATTGTTGTCGCTGGAACATTTTTTTCTTCTGGAAATTAAAAAGATGCAAGTCTCAGATACTCTAAAAGCTCCATGCACATAGGTAATTTGTGTTTTTCATGTATTCGAAGAAGAAGAAGAATGAGAACAAAGCATTCGCATAGAAAACTGTTTAAAGCTCTTTTCAAAATCTCTCTGGATAGAAATGCACGCATAAAGAAAAAGAAAACCTTTTTCATTCAATGTTTTATGTGTTATTTAAAACTAAGTGGATGCATATTTATGCAAGTGTATTTACCTTTAGTGGCAGCGTTAAGATTAGAGAAAAAGGGGACCTAAAGGAGAGCTCTCTCATGCACTTCAGTTGACTCACTCATGTTTTGCTCCAATAATGCAACTCATTCTTTAAGACGTTTTTATATGATGTCGTGTCACATAGTGCAATAGCACAGCAACTTTTAATAATAATGAGGTATGTGGATAAGCATACAGGACAGGTGTGTCTCTTTTTATTTATTTATTCAGCGTCCGTCACTCATTCCATTGGTGGTGGTTTTTCGTTGAATATATTTTTCGAGTAGGTAGATATTCCTTTTTTGTATCACTCATTACTCTGTACAATATGATACCTCCTATTATTCAGTAAAAAAGTGTATCATGGCATTAATGTGCTTATAAAACTTTGAACTTTGGTAAACTACACTCACGTTTACTTTAAAAGGAAAAGCTTGTCCAAGAAAAAAGCTGATGTGAGCGCGAAAACGATGCGTCGTTTGTTGGACACAAAATATAAAAAGGAAACTATGACATGACACCATAGGGTAAATTCACCATGGATAGCCTACAAACAGGGTCTTCTCCATTTTCTGCTCTGCTTTATCAACAAAATATATATACATAAAAATCGACCATGTCCATCCAATCCTTACCTCCAAAAAACTTCTCTTACTTTTCTTCTCATTCTAAAGTTTTCCTTGCTCTAGCACTACTTTTCTTCCTACTTTTACACACTTTTCGACAACAAATATGTCTCATTATATTTTTTGCGCTCGCTGTACAAGCAAATAAGATTATCCAGTAGAAGAAAATACGAGAAAAGGAGAACAGGACAAAAAAGTTACACGAGTGTGTAGTATTATGTTGTGTGTGTGTCTGTCGGTTTTTTTCTCTTTTTTTCTTTCCTTCGATTCTCAAAAAAGAAACTAAACTAGGGAACAAAGTCACTTGACGAATGAGAAAAAAAGTTTTGCTAATTCGATGTGTCGTTGTCGTCACGGCTGCTATTTTTCTCACAAGTCAATGTACAAGTCGCACTACTAAGCACCACAGAAAAAAAGTAATGCAGCCACGAAGGACCACTTGCCATTTGGACGAAGACACTTCTTCAAAGCTCGGGCTTAAAGGACGAAATGACGTAAAATATGTGCGCATATCTACTCTCTAACTTTCCATGTCTCGGTCGTCGGCCGTTTCTCCGTCTTATTTGTTGATGTTGCTGTTTGGATACATTAGATTTGAATATCTGAATGTGTGGGAGGCTGCACTTGTTCTGCGCTGCTGGTGAAAAAAATGCTAAACCTGCTGTATACGAAAGATAAGCCATTTTTTTTATTAAGAAAGAAGGAGAGCGCACATAAATGTATGGCATGGAAGACGGATGAGAACGACGAGTGTGGACGGCGACGAGACAACTCGACGGAAATGGACAGGTAGAAACTTTATGAATGACTGAAAAAGGAAGGAAGCAAGAAAGATTCTCTTTCATTTCTATACATTCCTATCTTACTATCCATTAGTTACCTTCTGTACATATATTTTATGGGGCAAGTATGAAGATATGAGAGATATTATGCAGTCATTATTATGTCCACATTTTGTACATGCGTACACAAGAGTTCACTCTGCTTACTACTACACTCGCGATCACTATAATATATAGTACAAACCTGTAACTTGATAGTAAAAGTAATAATGGGATCAAAGTAACAATATAGCAATAATGGAAAAAGTGGTGACGGGGATACTAATGTCGTGTTTAATGTTAGGCATGTATCGTAAGTCTTGGTTTTTTCTGGATACATAAATCTTTCCTCCACTTCCAATTTTCTGACCGAAAGAGAGAAGATGAGATGAGAAATTGTCCTGTTCTCTACTTCTTCGTTAGTCTTTTAAGACTTGATTTTTAAAACTGAGTTTAAAAATGTGTTTGTTCTCCTTTTTTATTAATATTATTATTTTTTGTTTGCTAGTCGTTTGCTACTGCAAATGCAAGGACTTTTATCAACTCCGCTACTGTTGTTGTCAAAAGCGCAAAAGGCTAAGAAAGTATGAATACCATTACGCTTCTAACTTTTGATACCCACCTACTTCTTCCAATTTTTTGTGCCATGTCTTGTTTTTATTTGAAGAAAAAAAATGAACAAGGCAACAATAATGACGAGACAACGATGATGATGATGAGATGTGATGAGGACGAAACAGGTGAATTATTACTTTTTATGAACCAACCTCACAGCACTCATAGCAAATTTGACAGAACCACGGAAAAAAAGCTTGTACGCGTCGTCACGAATACGAGGGAACGAATGAAAGTTTTCAAAGAAGGATGCCACCACGTACGTTGATGATACGTTCATGCAAATGATGCTATTCCCTTTTATTTCTAATACTTTCTTCTCGAAAAAATCTCCCTCATAAGAAGACAATCATCATCTTCATTGTGTGTAATATTAATAATAATAGTAATAATAACGATGACTATAGTGATCATCATTGTGATGATGTTGATGATGACGACGCTGCTGATGATTATGAAAGATGAACAAGAAGACAAGAAATAACAAAGTTAGCAAGTGGAAACCACAAAATATGAGATGAAAACGAGTCAGGAAAAAAATCATGGCAGAATAATAATAAAATAAATCACATGTAGATTTCCCTGTTATATGGAAATGGAATTGCACCCTGCTGACTTTGTACTTTTTTTGCTCTTTTGTCTCGTCGTTCCCTTGATGTCCTCTGTATTGTGTGTGCATACTTTGCTTAGACTATTCATACCTATCCTAATACATCTCTCTCGTCTATTTTTTCCTTCCTTTTTATTTCCTTCTCTATAATATATTGTTTTAATATTACACAATATTATATTTTTGTGTGAATAGCAAGAAAAAAATGAGTTTCAAAGTTTTTAGCTCCCATCTACTTATTTCTCTATATATACCTATTATCAACTTGGCCAGAAGGCTTTACCTCTTGTCCCTGCGCGTATGTACATGCTTTAAGTTCTCGTGTTATCTAGTCGTTCTTTCCTCTCTCCTCCTATTTTCCTTGCCTTTCCTATGCCTTGAAGATATTAAACTTATAAACCGAAATAACCGAGGGAGTTAGCAGACAGCAAAGGAATGAACGGGAGAGGAGAAAACGCCAAAAAATACGTTAGGAAAAATCTCATTCAGTTATTCTCTCTTCTTGATGGGACTCCTGCTACCCTGCTCTCTCTCTCTCTTCTCTGTGAAGTGGGCAATGACAAGGAACGAGGACGAGGAGAATGATTATGATGATGATAGAGGCTGGAAAAAAGTTACGGATGTTGTGCTGATGGTGATAGTGATGATGATCATCTCGAATATGAGGTTTCAAGAGTTAGTGGTGGTAGTAGGCCACTCTTCTCCATGATAATGATGAGTGGAGTCTAGAGACGTATTTAGAAGACGAGAGAGACAAAAAATGTATAAAATTTTCTATGAGATGAGTAGGGAGAAAGAGAAAGAAGGAACAAACGCCCGATGATAATGTCTAACGATGAGATGATGACGCGACCAGCACTACTACTGCTGCTACTGCTTTTGTTAATGATGAATCTCTTAATGGTTTCCCGTATGCTTTTTTTACTAGCATCAGCAGCAGCAGATTCTTCTCGTCCTCCTAATCATTATCATCTAATGTCACTTGTGTGTATACGGATTTCGCCTATCGACTCGACTTACCTACGTCTAGAAGGAGAGACAACCGGGGAGACAAGAGATAGAAAAAATGTATTACTTTTTGTTGCAACTTGGCTTGTTTTTATATACAGCCTGTGCTCTTCATTGTTGTCCTTCTATATCTCATTATCATGATATCACACAAACCAACCTCCACCCACCATAGTAGCGTGCCGCTTCTATCACCAAAAGAATATTCTTTTTTATGAGTATGCTTATATTACTCTCTTTTTTCCGGTCTCCATTCAAATGCAAAAAAAGTTTATATTTTTCCTCTCATTGCTGCTTCTAGTCGTCTTTCGTCCTTTATGAAAATAATAATCATGGAATACAAGTATCCACACAAAAACAGTATATTATCTGCGACAGAATTCGTCACATACTCAGAAGTAAACTACTGCCACCACACAATCACTTTTTTGTTCGCAATAATAGACTTTTCCTCTGCAAAAAAAAGTTATGAAGGGAAATTATAGCAAAAAATTGTACACCAGAGAATGCGAATAAAAAAAGTAATGTTGAATGTGGTATTACCGCGTTTGCCGTTGCTGTTATGAAATACTTTTTTTTTCTTTTGAGATTCAAAAAAATAAATAAAGTTTTAGATGACTAAAAGTCCCTGATACACATTCTCAAGCATCACATACATAAAGCATATTATATGTTCATTATACTATACCAACATGCAAACTAAATATTGCAGGGGCTTCTGCAATCTGTTTAGTATTTTTTTCTTAGCTTAGTTTTATGCCTGTCTATCATTCAGTTGCAAAAAATATATTATAAGTCAGGTCTCAATTTCTTTCTAAGCATGGAGATTTTTCTTTCTTTTTCTCTCTTTAGAGTGCAGAGAGCACACGAAACAGCTATAAACAGAGCGACAATAACACAAACAATAACCTTTCAGTGGTTTACTTTATTATTATATGACACCACTCTTTCGCCTTATTTCTGTTTTCATAGAAACAACAAAGAGGATATAATATAGCAATATAAATAAGTGAGTAAAAAAAAGTTTAGTTTACTTTTTTCGGGCACGCCAGTCAAAATAGTAGTTTTCCTTCTTGTAAGTTTCAGTTCCTTTAGTTTCTTTTGCAAGCAGTTATATTATTTCTGTTGCTCCCACAGCTTTCTTTCTACACGCAAAGTAAAAATATAGCACAGAAAAATTTATTTTCCACACGGCAAGGTGACATACATACATGTAGGCATGCACCACTTTTTTTAACACAAACAACCAAGTTTACTTTATTTCCCCTTTATTTCTTGAGAGAAATACGCAGAACACTGCTAGAAAGGAGTGGCGTTTTCCAACTAAAAAAAGCTTATTTATTTATTGTCTTGTGCAAGATGACGATGAAGATGAGAAACTTTGAAAAAAACTTTTGAGGCTCATATAACAACAAATAATAAATAATGTTACTTTGTGAGTTTTTTTTTCTTCGTTTCCCTGCTTAACTTTTTCCTTCTAATTTCTCCTTGTTTTGGAGATGATGTAATGGTGATCTGAGGAAAGAAGAAACAGATACGCGCACACAAAAAATAAAACACTGAAACACACACAGTCACTACAAAAAAGGGTGTTTTTCGCTGAGTAAAAGTTGTCTTTAAGAGTCCAGAACTGTTTTACTCAATTTTTTACGGCACGGAACATGAGATGCATACGAGAGGAAAGAGTTGCAAGCGGTATGAATATGTTTCTACACAACAGTTTCGAATCACCATATGACAACGAGTGTTTTGCTGGTGGAGGATGACGATAGAGACGATGAGAGAATTACGACTGAAAACAGAGTTTCTTCTCTTCTTGCAATCTCTAATCTTGTCTGTAGTAAGTACTCCCTGGGAACAAGACTCGAAAGAGAATTGCCGTCATAAAAAAAGTCTTCTCCTCTCTTTCTTGTTATTATTATCGTATTGAAACGTGAAGCAAGAGCAAAGCTCTTTTTTTGCAATGGTGCAATACAAATTTTTTGCCTTTGGTTTCTTCGCTCCGTTGACACAACACCAATTTTTCTGTCAAGTCATACATATAAGGAGTAATGATATGATAAGCAACCGAGAAAAAGGAGCACAGGAAAATATTCACGGTGCATTCGGTTCAGTTAAGTTCACTGTCGATGATGATAATGTTTTTTTCTCTATTGCGTAATATATGGTTCATTTGTTGCCACTAAAATAAATGTGTCCTCTTGTTTTTTGTGTATGTGTTTGTAACTGCTGTCGTTGTTGTCGCAATTTTTTCTCAGCTTTATCTCCTTGACTTCTTCGTCTTCTTCTTGGTGAAGAGAGGAGTGTAGGTACATATACGGCGTCATGGATTTTTTTATTATTCTTCAGAACATGTTACTCTTTCGACTTTATTTCCTTTTCCGTCCGTTTTTCTGTCATCGCATTTCTCCGTTACTTTTTATCATCGTCTCCGTTGGGTTTCTTGTACCGCAACATAAATTTCTGTCAGGAGGAGATCTGCAAAAAATAAGAAAACAGAGAGAGATGTGAGCATACTTTATCCATTTTTCATTTTTATATGATACGATACATAATTTGGATAAGGGATAAGTTTTAAAATTTATATTTTCAGAACATATTTAGGCATATTGTGCCTACAAAGTCTGTTTCTTTGTAAATCATACAAACGCAGCAGCAGTCGAAAAGATAGATATGACATAACTAAAGACAGTGAGCAGAGAGAAGAGGAAAATTCGTAAAAAATTTATTGATATTATTGTGTATTATTTATAGCAGGAAAAACACTGCTGTTTATATGCTGCTGCTGAATCAATGTGATGCCAACAACTTTACCACTGACTACATATTTGCAACTATGCCCTTTCTTGCTGCTGCACCAGGATTTTCTTTCTTCATTTTCAATCTTATCTGAAGGATGGGAGTAAGTATCCTGTCGAGCACATTTTTCTATAAGTGCTTAACGTAAGCCTTGTGTATACCACTTTTGACTATTTTTTTGCCTCACTTACTCTTCGTCTTTGGCTTCATTTCTCCTTTTCTTTCCCCCAAATCCCATCGCTTTTTGCATAGTATTTATTGCAAAAGAAGCATTATTGCATTGCAAGAATGTATAAAAACTGACGGAGAAAGAAACGAGGTACACATTTCTGTGGAACGGGAGTGAAAAAGAAGAAAAATGGGAGACTCAAGCTCTAAAAGACGCTTTTGATGTCATCGTCGTCAGGAAGCCTCACTGTTTTAGCAGCCTCTATTTTTTGCATCAAATTTACTATTCATTCCATTTAAACATTTAAAAGGCTTCTTTGAGCGGAAAATGGGGAGTGTGCAGACGGATGGATGGATACAAATGGAGTAAAAGTAGAGAAGGATTAGGTGATGATGGTTATATGAAGGAAACGTATTAAAAAGTCATGTCGCTTTCCTTTATAAGCCAGCAAGCATATTGCATTAGAGCATCATCACTTTTGCTCTTTCATAACATATTATTCAATATCATCCTTTTCGGATTGGCGCAAAAAAGTCAGCAAAAAAGGAGATTGCTAAATTTTATGAAATTCATGCATCATCATCATAGAGATGATGACGATGATGACGAGAATGTTATACGAGGACAAACAGTGTTATTTACCAGATGAATTGCTACTATTATAGAAGCATTAAAATGCATTGTCAGTGATTTTATTGCTCACTCAGTTTTCTAGTATGCATTACCTTTCCAACACCACAAAAAATCTATCAATATATTGATAATGATGGTCATGTCGGCACTAGGATCTGTACTGGTAAGTACGACTACTACTAATAATTGCAAGTTTTTCTTCTTTGCTTAAACAGTAATAGAGTACACACGTGCATAGCAAACCCAGTTACATTAATGGCTCTAAGAGCTCGTGAATAGCTTATAATCCTATTTTTTAACACAATTTCATCCATCGTCATTTTCTTCTGCCATTACAAGTATGTAGATAGTTTCCATGCATATAAATAAAGCAAAGAGGGAGTGAATTGAGCAAGAGGAGATCGAGAGAGGATCCAAAGGAATTTTCAAGATTGGCAGAATGATGTAATGGCAGAAAATAAACCAAGCTTCTAAACAATCTACTCCTATTTCATATAATATGCTATTAAGGTTTCATTGCCAGTTTGTGCACAATATGTATATCATATATTTATGCATACCAGTATTATTATTATTATTGTTATTATTATTAGGTAGCAAGTGGCGGTAGTTAGTTGTAGCTGAGTGAGTAAAACATTTTGACATTCTTCTATTTTAATAATGATGATAGAACAAGACGAGAGGAGGAGTTCTTTGTTCTAGTATAAAAGATGTGTGCAATAAATATATCATATATTCTTCGTCTACTGCTCGATTCCATAATAACGCACAAAGATAGACAAAAAAAGAAGCAAAAGATGAGGATGAAGATGATGTATTGAATTACTCCAGCGAAGAATAAAGTATTGAGTGCGCACACATAATATGTAGTAAATAAACCTAGGTGTGACAGAAGAAGTAATAGAGGCAGTAGTGCAGCAATAATGGATTGAGCAGTCGTGAAGTGGAATGAAGAGAGAATGGCACCTCTCTCCTCGTCTTATACTTATTTGGCAGTTCAATGCCATATCGTCGACTCCCCTTCGAAAAGAGACACAGCACTGGATAAGTGTCGACGAAAGGAGCTTTACCAATTAACTGGTGTCGACGAAAGGAGCTTTAGCAATGAACTGGTGTCGACGAAAGGAGCTACAGCAAATTCACTCAAATGAAAACGGGGACACAGCAATCACTCAAAGT
>JAQIXW010003990.1:0-12258 GCA_034700685.1 Willowsia buskii
TTTTGCTTGCCAGAAGTTGCGATAATGCTCTATAGTGGGTTGGCTCTGCGGCTATGGTAGATGGTATTTTTCAAATAGTGGTCAAATAAAATATAAAATGCATGTCATGTTATATGTGTACGTTTTTCTTTTATTTGATGCAACTAACAGCGCAGCGATGTAAGTGTTAGTTCTGCATCTCTCACTGCTTTGACATGTCACTGAGATTTTAGCACGGCAAGATTTTCAATACATGAATTCCTAAATATTACTAGCGTAAGACTTAAAAACAGTTTGCAGATTCGCATATTTCGGTTAAAATACATACCCTGACCCTGATCGCCACATACAGTCAACATCATGTAGCACGTTACAGGTTACAATAAAACAAAAGATTTCATCAAAAATCCTCGCTAGTTCATGTCATGATGACTGTCAAGGTTCGCAACGCATGTTTGCGTTTTAAATAAGATTCTTAGTCTTTATCCGTGCACAATGCGTAATTCTTACAATTAGTAGAAAAATTGAAATATCTAGACAGACGATAACAATTTCCAAAAAGACATGCATGAATCAAACTCAATTAATTAAAATAGACTTTTATTAAAAATTCCAAAATTCGGGTAGTTTACCTATTACCTTCTTCTAAAATTAAATGAAGTGTAGTGTAAGTGCAAGGATCGTGTACTACGTAAGTACGATTTTGTAGGAAACGAAGCCAAACAATAAAATACCGGTGATGAGTGCTCAACCACTTCTAGTAGTGTCGTGTCACCCCTTGCATGTGCTTCCAGACAATGGTTCTTGCTCGATTGGAAGAAGTCTTGCGGTTTCCCCAATTACTCATTTAATCTTTAGCCTTCACTTATCATTTAATGCGTTGCAAAACAGTAAACCAACCCAAGATTATCTCGCCAAGACCGCAGTTGATTGTGATATTCAAAAACTTAATGAAAATCCAATAATAGTCTTACTCTACACACGTGCGTTACGGTTACGCTATGAAAGTACATATGAAAATGCATTTTCAATTCGAATTACCCACAACTTTTTGTTAATAATTCTATTCTAAAATCGTGACGTTGCGACAAGTTTATGTTTTGTTCTATAATTTCTTTTACTGATTAGACTCAGCCAGAGGAAGCTATTAAAACCTCGAGTTGCACATTGTCTCATTTTCGTTTTTTAATAGAAAAACTTCTGTCCTTCAAAAATTAATTTGCAGGCATAGTTGGCGTCGAGTCGATTACACATTTCCTCCTAATATTTGTCATTAGTGCACAGTGCTTGAGTATAGAGTCACAGTCACATTCAATATTGTGCTGTGCCACGTTTGACTTTATTGTAAAAATTTTGTTGTAAAACCAAATCTAAAATATTGTTCCATACGCACCCTCTCCCGACATTGTGCCTGTTAGAAATCCAACCCATCACATGCACATCAGTAATTTATCACATCTAGATGAAAATTCCAAACGTTAATGTTTGGGTTGTTAGAGGGTTTGCAGTAGATACTACATACTAACAAGAGCATATTTTATGGTGCGAAGTTGACTTGTCATCATGATGCCCACATTCGTACTTTGTCTCTTGTTATAACTCGGACTTAAATTAGGCAATCCGTTCTCGTATGTTTAAAGCGTATGCAAAACTGCATACATAGTGAATATATAGTGAACTATGCATTTCACTTATATACACTAATGTACATACGTAGACGGACGAAACGAGTTGAAAAGTATGTACAAGCAGAGTATTTTTTTAATTACTAATTAGAGTATAACTAATCTGATATCTCAGAAGTCAAAGTTTGTAAGTTGCATTACAGGGAACCGTGAACTTAATTGTTTTTAACGTGGTTCATTTTTTTTTTTGCATTTAGAAACCTCCTTTGTTCTTTTTCTCGCAATCACAATTTGGAAACAACGGAACACAGAACGACGAAGAGTCAGTCAAACGCAAAACGTGTTGCCGATGCTCATGAAAGCCGTATACCTAAATGCAAAATGAGGCGCCTCTGAAAATTTGCATGGACTGGGGTTCCGTGGGTGGAGTGGTCACGGAGTCCAAGAGATGATGAGTTCACCGGACGAACAGGATTTCCCTGGTCATTTGCTTCATCAGGTAATTAAATGTGCTTAAATGTCAAAAGTCAAAATCACACCTAATCTAATATTAATTCAATGTCTTCAGATTTTTATGTATCAAATCTACTTCGTTTCAACTTTGTTAATTTAAATTCCCGGGGTTCATATTACTTGGAAATCCAACCCTCAACTCGCATACCCATGCATAAACACATCCTTTTCATTTATAAAAACTACTAAAAAAAATGTTGAGGTTGAGAGTTTGAGAAATTCTAGATTACTTTTAAAAAAGTGAAAATTTAAAAATACATGTCTCCCAATCTAACTCATTATTACATATTTATACCCTCATATTGTTTTTTTAATTATAAACTGAAATAGCTTAAATAATGGCTCAACAATATTGGCGGTTCTGTGAAAGCCATGTATGCGTCAAACGTGCAGAGTTAAAGTCAATTCACTTTCAAGTTTCAAGTCATACTTTTATTCACTTTCGCTTTTCGTCAATTCACCCCATCTTTCACGATTAGGTACATATTTTTGCCTTTTTTTCTCAATTTCAATATGCTGCATTTTTAGTAACTAAAAGAAAGCATTATGTAAACACATTGAGCAAGGAACCAGTTGAATTAGGGATAGATGATCTTTTGGTGACGTTATAGAAAGATTGATTCTTAGAGATTCGATTTTTATGAAATCATCATATTAAATGATATTTACTTACTTGAAACCACATCATCAAAACATCTTTTGGATGTACACAAATACGTAATTTCTTCGGAGATATTAAATGCGATAAATAACGTGGTTACGTATGTTGTCCATGTATGACTTTGGAATGGATAAATCTAATTTATTAGACTCTTCGTGAACCCTAAGAGGTGCTTTGTCGTCTGCTTGCACAAATATAATTATATAACCTGTTCAAGTCAACAAGCCTTCAGATATGTGTGCTGTTGACTTTGTACGTAAATGGTAGTTGCAATGTGATGAGTTTATTGCTGGAAAATGATGATGTTGGGATGGCATGGGTAATCAGCAACTTATTAGCAGCAGACTCTAAAACAAAGCCCACGTATGTAAATTGTAAAAATGTTAGTATTATGAAACAAGTAGTACTCCCTAAACATTGTTTTGTACATGTTATTTGTACAACTTAAAACAACAGTGCTGCCAATGATATTTAACTTTACTAACCAATACCACCTTACATTACCATTTTCCAGTCATGTTTAGTTCTAGCTTATATCACGTATATGTAGAATTATGCAGATTGGAATTGTGATGTATGATCATGATCCGTATGAGAATGATAATGTTCTCCAGTTTGTTGTGATATTGGCAATTGAAGATTTTTATATTCAGGCTTTTCCATGCATAGATGTATTTACTACCGACATCACGTAATTATTGTAGGTGTATGTTGGAAGATGAAAGGTGTGTGTGGTCAACAGAAGTGTGGTGGATGATAGCGTTTATCATATCACTTCGCATTTTACTCCTTCATGGTTGATTTTGTCAAGTAATATTGAAATGAATGCCATGTTATATATACTGTTGTAGTGCATGCACATTTGGCGACCTTATTTCATATTTATGAATACAAAAGTGCATAATATGTATTATGCGTAAATTAAAAGTTATGTTTATGTATTTCGTTTATCAAAATGAAGCTACCTCGTCCTCGCATGCATTGGCAATGTCGTGACTGGACTTTCGTGGTCAGTTTTTATATTTTTATGATCAACACAGTCTTCGTTTCATTCTGATCGTGGCTTTGAGTCGATGGTCGCTTGCTGAGATGGACCATGGGCTTTGTTGTGTACTTGCTTATTTTTACGCGTTTTCCTAGTAAAATTCAAATATTAGTACACTTGTTCACTTCACGGGGTTTCAGCAGTCATTATTGAGCTGAGCTATTAAAGTACAGCAATGAGCCTGTATATGGCAAAATGTCATTTGCCAGTGGAATTCGAGGAGCTAATGACGGTGTTTTTTTTAAAATCGTGCTAATCTTTCCCACATCTGATTTTATACCTTTTTTGAAATTATGTTGAAACTTTCACTTTCTTTGTGATTTTCAGGCAGCATTATGGGATAATGAAGAGCTACTATTGGACCTGTTAAATGGAGATCTCATATCGCACATAAATAGTCAAGATTCATGGGGCCGTACGCCTCTCCATGCTGCAGCAACAACGGAGAGCTCAAAATGTCTGAATATTTTACTCAAGGCTGGTGGTATGCTCATACTTATAAAATACGTTCAATGTGTACATTTTACACTATTGTGCTTAGATTGACGAATGATTTGTGCATGTAATTACTTAGCGAATCCAAACATCGCAAGTGGAGCTCAAGACAACTTCAAAACTCCTCTGCATGTGTGCGCAGAACACGGATTCTTGCAAAATGTTGAAAAGCTGGTAGAAGCGGGTGCGGATGTACAATGTTTAGAAGGGCACGGTTGTTCCCCCCTGGACTTGGCGGAGAGGGGAGGGCACGTGCCTACGTACGACTACCTCAAGAAGGCCGCTGATAGTAAAGAAGAAGCCAGAGAAGGTCTTCACTTTGCTCTTCGTGATGCTGCATGTAATGGCGATGTTCAAACGCTAAGAAACTTGCTAAAGGACATTGGAAAAACTGAGGCGCAGTCCCTGATAAACATGACTCCAAATGGGACCAACACTTTGTTATTTAAGGCATGCGAAGGCGGGAATAAGGAATTGGTTGAGTTACTGCTGGAAAATGGGGCTGATGGTCGTGTTCACCCTGTCACAAAATATTCACCCTTGTACATCGCTGCATACTACGGACACAAGGACATTGTCTCAATACTACTGAAAAAGTTTCCTGGTTTGGTTCAAGTTCCAACTGTGGAGAAATGGTTGCCTGTACATGCATGCTGTATAAATGGCCATGTGGGGGTGATGGATATGATGTTGAAGTATGAATACCCGCCGGAGCTTATGGTTACATTCCGGCACTTCACCAACGACGTTGAATACGACCTGCCTTTTGATATCAACTTGAAAGACGTTTCTGGACAAAATGCCCTATACATAGCTTGCCAAATGGGAAATCAACGTTTAGTGGATACGCTTCTCAAGCATAAAATAGAGTCCAGAAAAATAGGCGAGAAACGTCCGAACAACTCTAAATCAGTAAGTCATTCCGCATCCGAGCAAAATTTGTCCAGTTCGGGGGAAAGTGAGAAACCAACTAGTCCTACGAAAAAGAGGTTGTCTGAAGGAATCCAAGGAATTTTACAAAAGTTATCTCTTGTTACCAATCAAAACCTAGTTGGGAATAAAAAACAGGAAAATTTTATTTGTCCAATTGATATTAATGCGTACTGTGAAGACTACCAAACTGCTCTTCATGTTGCAGTGAAACAAAGAAGTCACGTAATAGCATCCTCATTGCTTAATGCTAAAGCAGATCCGAATCTCCCAATTTTACCAGCACCCAGTTCCAGTAATGTTTCTAGTCCCTTTGATCATCAAGCCAGAGGAAAAAGACGAGTGGAATCATCAACTGCCTTAGTAGAGGCCTGTCTTCAGAGAGATTTAGGAATGATTGAGTTATTATTAAAATATGGTGCACGAGATGATGACTGCAAAGCCATGGCTTACGTTTGTAAAGACGATATTATAGTGGGGAAGATACTCGCATTGAAAGCTCACCAAGACTCGGAAAACAAAATCAATATAGCCTTTATAAATGACAATGTTTTGAAGCGAATTAAAAAGCCTTTATTAGTCTCTTCTGTACTCCCTACCAATGCTGTCACTGTCAACTGGCACAACCAAAAACTGGATAGAATCTCGGAGCCATGGCTGATATCAGCAGCACTTAAAATTAACCCAAGATTACGCCTAAATCCAAGAAATCAAGCTCTTGCACTTCATGCCATTACCCGATTAGACTTATCGTCAAACAGTTTAGAAAAAATACCTCCAGTGATATGGACAATATGCAGTTTGAAATATTTAAACCTCAGTCAAAATCATATTGAGCGTCTGGATTTTCCTGAGTCTATTGCAACAGTGTGGTTGGAGGAACTTTTGCTTCAGGTAACGAACACTTTTTACGATTTATAAGGTGGGAAAATAAAGTAGAGATATGTGTTGAGGTATGCTAAAGTTACCTGAATATTTTGATTTGTACAGGAAAATCGTTTTGAGTCTGTTCCGGAAGAACTATTCACAAACTTTCCATCACTGTCTATATTGAACCTTGCAAACAACAAGCTGCAAGCCATTCCTCCTACAATGTGGACCGCTTTGAAACTGCAGGAACTTAACTTGTCTTTGAACTTATTGACTGAGCTTCCTGCTCTTACATCTGGCATGGAAATTTCCGTATTTGACTCGTTGCCTTACATGTCTTTGACTGGTAGTCCGGAAGAGCCGACAAGCCCTGATTTCGTAATGGTTGATTTTGAATCAAATAGGGAAAAATTCAGAAAAAATATCTCGTCCTCATCTGAATCAAACCTTCCACCGTCAGAAGGTCGTCCGCATTCTCCTCCAATGGTTCATCAAGCCCTGTGGAGACATAATATTAACATATTAGCTAACCAAGAGTGCTTGGATAACTCGAAACTATCGGAATTGAGCTCTTTGGTTTCGTTAAATCTGGCGCATAACTCGTTTCACAAAATTCCAAAAGTGTTAGCTTGTCTGGGAACAAATTTACAAAGGCTGAACTTATCCTACAATAATCTCAAGTACATGGGACATATTGGAGAATATCCTGCCACACTACGTCAACTAGATCTTTCCCATAACCGAATTGAGCGCTGGTTTTACTCCTCCAATGATAATACCAACATCAAACTATCTTGTTTTGCGGCGACAAACGACGTAGATGCGACCAATTGTGAAGCGGGGGAGAAGTGTGTCCATAAGAAGCACGCACGACTTGAAAATTTAAAGACTTTACTATTATCTGGAAATCTATTGAAAGCAATAACCGTTGCACTTGAAGAAACCACTGTAGACGATCTTGAGAGTAGTACGGCTTCATCCGCCAGTGACTCAGGATCACGAAAGTCACAGAATCGAAACCTGTGGTTTCCGAATGTTACAATGATTGATCTATCTGAAAATCGTCTAAAAGAAGTATCTACGAGGGTATCGGAGCTTTCAAATTTATCAGTTTTAAATTTGAGTTGCAATACAGAAGTAACAGATCTTCCTCCCCAAATGGGCCTCTTAAATCGAATGTGGAACTTGAATACAACTGGCTGCAATTTACAAGAACCATTAAAATCAATGATTGAGTCAAAAAGATGCAAGACCATGGACATAATAGGGTACTTAAAATCCGTTCTAGAAGACGCAAAACCATATTCCAGAATGAAGTTGATGGTCGTTGGCATTCAAGGTAAACTTTAAAATAATTATAAAAACTGTATCATTACCGTTTTTTTAATTGTTTAACTAATTTGACTTTATTTGTACAAAGGTATTGGAAAAACCTCCTTGCTGAATCAACTTCGTCAGGAGGGTAGTCAAAAACCAGCACAGCAAGATGTAAGTCAAAATAAATATAATGATGGGGAAAATATTGGTATTAAGAATGATTTGGCTAATATAATAAATATAACTTATATAACCCTAATAATGGCGACTTAATATTGATGTAGCATTGGGCCAAAAGAATGGGTGCTACTACAAAAACTGGGAATCAAAAGTCGGGCAAGCCTATATCAACAGTAGGTGTGGATATTGGATCTTGGGTTTTGGACATGAAAGCGGGTAGATCAGGATCGTCAAATTCTTATGGACCGGTTATTTTTAGAACGTGGGACTTTGGAGGACAGCGGGAGTATTATGCAACTCATTTGTACTTTCTCTCTCGCAGAAGTATGCGTATTTATCAATTACATATTATTTTCCCATGGTTGACCTCAAAAAATTCGCAAATGATAAGTTTATATTTATATGTAGGTTTGTATCTGGTTGTATGGAATATATGTGATGGAGAAAAGGGGCTGAATGAAATAGTACAATGGCTGGTGAACATCCAGGTTTGTTTAAATCCTATTTTACTGTTTTACTAATCCTACGTACCTATACAATGTTTTAAGGGAGTAGAAAATGAATCGGATATTCTTTTTATTAGGCTCGAGCTCCTAATTCGCCAGTTATCATAGTCGGCACACATTATGATATGGTCAGCGAAAAGTTTCCTCCTGGATATTTGGATTATTTGCAAACCAAGATTCGGGATAAGTTCATCTACATTTCCGACCCCGAGAAACGTGGTTTGCCAAGAGTAATGTATTCTATTGAGGTATGTCAGTAAACATGATGATACTTTGGATTTTTAAGCTACAAGGATCGAATGTTAAGTTTCTAACCTATGTACATATTTTCTTTTTCAAAGATTTCTTGCAAAACTCGACATAACATCAAACAGCTTTGTGCTATGATATATGAAACGGTTTTTAACATCAAAACGTCAAACGGAAAACGACTTTTAGAACAAAAGATTCCATCAAAATATATTCATCTTGAAGAAATTGTAGCATATTTGGCCACTGAAAGGAAAGGTAAAGCAGTCGATCCGGTATTGAATGAAGAAGAGTTTAAAAGCCAAGCTTCAACCTGGATGGAGAAAGCATTCAGTTTGACTTTCCGAGACGATGCAGAGATCATGCAGGTACGTTAACATATAACCGCTAAAACACATCATCAGTATTTCACAAGCACCAAACTTAATAGATAATTCATATTATATTACGGATGTGATTAGGCATGTAGTTTTCTTCATGAGAACGGCGTTCTTCTGCATTATGAAGACAGTACTCTCCGGGATCTCTATTTTCTTGATCCACAATGGCTGTGCGATATGTTGGCGCATGTTGTGACAGTTAGAGAGATCAACCCGTTTGCTAAGAATGGAATAATGAAAATCGAAGACTTGAAGCATCTTTTCAAGGGACAGTCGTCAGAAACTCGAGACTACGTTTTATCACTTTTGAGTAAATTTGAGCTTGCTGTTCCATGGGATTATATTCATCTCTTAATTCCATCTTTACTGCCTTCATTTGATCAGGTAATTGGTTTGAACTTAAATATCAATTTGAAATCCCGACTATTTGTACAACATTATGTGGCATCTATTTATATTCGAAAACTTCTTAATTTAATTAAAGATGAGAATTGGACAAAATGAAGTTCGCATTCGAGTTCCCGTAAGAAGCAGAGGGTGGGCATTGAAAAGCAGAGCGAATAGAATGAGCCGCCACTTATCGGAAGATTGTATCAAAAAGTTAAGCTCTCCTCAGGCTTCATGTGAGGAACCAAAGTCACCACCTAGAAGTCCGTCAACTTCAACAGTTGAAGCTGGAGGAGACAATTCAAAAGAGAACTTGTACTCGTTTTTTAGAGGAAAAGTACCCTCTTTGAACAGATTCTTACTGCTATCATATTTTCCATCTGGGTTTTGGCCACGATTGATCAGCCGAATTCTATCCGATGACAGAATTGTAGAAATTGTTAGGAATTATTTCGTCCCTCCATCGTCATCTGACATAACACAAGAAGTAAATTAAATAATAATAATGCGAGTTTCTCTTACGTTTTAATAAGTCGTACTTGTCGTATTAAAGTTAAGTTGTTTTGATTACTAGGTCGTGAAAGTACTTGATCAAAAGGCAGAATGGTGCTGCTGGCAAACTGGAATGGAACTCAGTTACGGAGAACTGCTGCTTTTGCGAGTGAAAGAAGTTACTGGAGAAAAGCCATTCGCTTTCATGCTTCGACGCGATGATGGGGCACTCTGCGAAACTGATGTAGCTGATGTTAACGAAACTGATAACTGGTTTGTAAGAGAAGACACAGACGAACAAGTTTGGGATGTAGTGGACCTAGCAGAAAGTGGTTTATTGGAACTTCACATTCCGGTAAATAAAAGATTCGGTTAATTCACGGTGGGTCATTTTGATTTAAATTATTTAAATTGATGAAATTATTTGATTTTTTAAAAATCTGTAGGCATTATCTATCTTGGTCAATTCATTTACAACGCCAGCAACTCCTGATGAAGATTTCAAACCTCAACCTAGACAAATAACCCTTGAACCAGCCATCGAAAGTCTGGCAAAGTTGCTTGCCCTAACAGTTGATCACGTAGATACTTTGCTGGAAGATTGGTACCCAAGTATAGGAACGCGCTTTGTTCACACTTCAGAAGGAAAGTATTTAGTCACGAGACTGATTCCATGTCCAAGATGCTATCCAGGGGATTCTGGAATGTACAATAATACAAATGACATTGGCAATGCCTCCGGGACCAGCTTTGGGGGAAAGTCCCCAGTTCCAGGTTCATCTGATTACTCTGGAAAGATTGACGCTTTGAAAGGATTTGGAATGGCAAACAGAAGTCCAAGAATGTCGAGTGATTCAGGTTTCGGTCACAGTCCAGGAAATACTCGCGTATCGTCGGTGGACTCGGTGCCAGAGAGTAAGGAGAAAGACAATGACGATACTTCTCCTGGAGTAATTCTACTGAAGACCGGTAATAGGGCCGGTTTAGGTTTTGATTCAAGATATGGTGGTGGTGGTTTGGGGGAATCGTCATCGTTTTCAAGTTCCAATTTTAGTGGGTTAAATTTCTTTTTAAAAGGCTCGCCAGGACTTGGAGGTGTTTCTAGAAAAAATGTGACAATGTATTCGTGGAGCGTTGAGTACTGCATCTTGCACTCTCAGAAACAAGCAGAGTTTTGTGTCACGAGTGCAGAGAAGAAATCGCCAAATGTTACTCCAAGTGAAGACTCAAGTGACGCAGTGCGAATGAGTGTTAAGTGTCCGAAACATGGTGATATCTCGTTGGAAGAAATCGCACCAGATATATTGTTCATGGATCTGAATTTCCGCTTCCTTTTGAAAAACTCAGAAATACAACGTGGAAATCTTTTAGGTACAGTAACAATGAATCAGTAAACTTCATATTATAAAAAGCATAATAAAGACGGTATCGTGAATAATAAAATGAAATAATGAAATTTCAGGTAGAGGAGCTTTCGGGTTTGTCTTTGGAGGAAAACTAGTACCTAAATACGAAACCAAACTGATGGACATTGCGATAAAAATGTTCCAACCGATTGATCCGGGTCAAGACAATCCAGAAGCCTCTGCGGCATATAAGGCAGCCAAAAGTAAATGGTTTAGGGCGCCTGCACAGTCAGCGTGTCGTGCGTACATTGCAGCAAGGGGCGAAGTTCGAGTTCTTTACTGGGTTGCACATCCCAACATAGTTCCATTTATTGGGCTGTGTCAATCACCGCTGTCGATTATAATGCCTCGAGCTCCAAAAGGCGCATTGGATACAGTTTTGTCAGACTTTAGAAGATCTGGAGATAAAGTTTGTCATGAAACGATTCGTGTAGCTGTTTTGCAGGTGAATAATATTCATGTTTATCTATGATTAGTTGTATGAATTAAAAAAAAAATCATTTCTGGTGTTGTATGTTCGTTGTTTAGATTGGAAAAGCACTGGAGTATCTACATAGTCATAGAATAATATATAGGGATCTCAAGGCTGAAAACGTTCTAGTTTGGAACTTTCCAAATCCATTCGGACGTCGAGATGATAACAAGAAAGTTGACATTAAACTAGCTGATTATGGTAAACTTATTTGAGCTAAACTTGATGAATGTGTTGTTGTGTATTTTGCAGTATTTTGCTCCAAACTGGCTCTAACATATTATGATTCATTTTTCAGGCATTAGTAGATCATCCTTCCCGACCGGAAGTAAGGGTTTTGGGGGAACTGAAGGGTTTATGGCCCCTGAAATAATCCGTTATAACGGCGAGGAAGAGTACACTGAAAAAGTAAGTTTTCCATTTATCATTGTTAAAAGCGTATTGAAAAATTGCAAGCAAGAACATATAAGCCTTCCTTTTCAAAGCACGTAATACGTAATTATTCATTAATTTACAGGTTGATATATTTTCATTTGGAATGTTGCTCTACGAAATGATTAGTCTAAAACAACCCTTTGATGGCTGTGAAAATGTCAAAGAAAGTATATTGGAAGGAATGAGACCTTCTCTTACCCAACGGGTAAGTTATATTCAAATTCCTGAAAAAGTTTAGTGGAAAATACGGTTTCAAAATTATTACTTTTACAACATAGGACTGCGACTTCTATCCTCTTTACGTTTTGGACTTGAT
>JAQIXW010003991.1:0-12253 GCA_034700685.1 Willowsia buskii
TAGTCTTCTGTTAGTTTTGTAGTTTGATAGCGAGCTTCATGAAATAATTGGGATTATTTTCATGCTAGTTCCCAACAAGTTTGGCTGAATACAGAGCGTGTCAACTCTAAAACCAAGAAATTGTTCGTCACACGAGTGGGTCGTGAAATGCTTCAAATTTTTCTTGATCAACCTTGTCAACTCCGGTTATATTCGTTTAGCCGTTTTTTATTTATGATTTGGATAGTGTCATCTTTTTTCTTAGGCCAAATGTACAAAGGTAATTTAACTAGTAGATTAACAGCAAAGGTTCCAGTAAACTTTCCAAAAACATTTAAAGAACTTGAAGAGTTCCGTCCAAACTACTCTATAGCCCAGTTTACCTTTAGCAATAACAATAGACCATCAATTCTAAACTTATTTACGGAATCATCGAATCCAGCTTTTAATTCAATATCAAAACGGTTGTATATAAATCGTAAGTCTTTAGTTTCATGTATGAATCAAGCTTTAAACGCAGATCGCAGTGCTTGTATTTATTTGAATTTTCCTTTAAGAAGAACTCAAATAGAGGAAGCTCAAAATTTGCCAAAAATGAAACATTTGTTTATATCTGATACTAATGAAATTACTTATTTTATAAGTGTCGGCATTCAGCGTCAATCGATTTTCAGAGATATTGTAAACTGGTACATTAACGCAGGATTTGTTTCTCATCTGATTGGCAAGTGGAATTTGAACTATTGGAGTGGACTTAAAGAGCGGACAAGACATTTTCACACAAACGCATCGAATCACAATGACACTTTTGAAAATTCTATCGAAAGTGGTAACAAAGACTCGTGTGCAATAACTCTCGAGAATTTGGTAACTGTGTTTATGGCAATTTTGATTCTTTTTCTTGTGAGCATTATTTGCTTTATATGGGAAACATGTAAATATCATATAAAGTCTACTAGTCTATAAATCAGCAACGAATGTCTGGTTTACTTAATTGTTTATGTGTACGTGCAGACAAAGGAACTTAACTCACAACTAATTACTATTATTGTATTATATTTGTAGAATTTGTTTCATGTCACAAACATTCTCTTGTTAAATAGTATCTCCTGATGATGGTTTTTGATTAAAACCGAAAGCTTGAGAAAATAAAACTGTTTTTTCAAAAAGGGCATCCACTCTGCTTTTCATCACTCTAATTGTTTATGTGTTTAAATTGGATTTTTTATTAACTTATATAACAGGCAATAGTACAACTATTTACAACCTGACAATTTTTTACTAGAAAATTAATTTTCTCCTTTAATTTAGCTTATTGTAAATTCAAATCATTATGGTGGATGATTAAAATGGTGGATTACATGCAAGTTTTATTAAAAAGATTGCAGTTTCAAGCTAACTATGCATTATTGCAAAATCGTAAATTCCAATTTCATGCATTTTAAAGCGTCTTATCTTCGTGTCTTAACTAAATAATACGGAATTGGTCCGAGCCTATCTTGTGTCAAAATGTTAATTAAATAATTTCATGTTGATACACTTACATATTAAGAGTATCGACTTTATTCTTGTAAACTCTTAAGGCATGATAATATGAAGTTCCTTTTTGTATGGAAAGGTTTGCCAACATTTTGCCAAATTGTTGTAAAATATATTAAATCAATTTGTGTTGTGCTAATGCAATTTCATAATTCTCAAAGGAACGTTTGAACATTTCCTGAAACTTTCAAAAGCTACATATACTCATAACATGAATATATCATAATCTACCAAATTGTTTAGTACTGTTTCCACATTTTCTCTTCGATTTCGACTTATACAGACAGGTGTCAACATAAAAAATTAATCCCAACGTTTGTCTGTTCCTTTTCATATAAAAGGACTGAGTAATAGTTTTTACGTTAGTTTTGAACCTCCATTATGCTTAAAAATAGCAAACTTAAAAAATGGGAGAGCATTTCTCTCAAATCTTTGATTCAAGCGCAGATAAAACTAATACGTTTAATTCCAGGAAGCACGAAAATCTTTGTTCCAAGCAAATCCGAAAATCGAATTGTGGACGCCAACAAAAGCCCTCATCGTTTGTTCTTATTAAAGTGCTTGCACTATTTAAACTTGTTTATGATCACGTTCCAAGGTTTCTTGATATTACACAATTTACGTCAGGGCTACCCACTCTTTAAAAACAATAAGCAAGTTATCATATTAACTCACTTGTTTGTAGCCAAATTTGTTGGCGCAATAACTTATCCATTTCTAATCGATAAGTTTGCAGAACTTGTGGAACTTATTAATGTTATGTTCACAGTCCCACAATTAGAATCACTGTATATTTTAAAGCTATTTTTGTACTATATACGAAAAATAAGCACAATATTAATCCCCATATTTGCTTTACAACTGCTTATAAGCAGTGACGAACTTATAACAATAAGTTTACTATCTTTTCAACCCAAATGTCAATACTGGTCACGTTTTTGTCAAGCGGTCAAATGGCTAGTGACAATTTACGAAATATGGAATTACGCTGAAGTCGTCACACTTTCCGCTTTTGCTCTCGATTTCGGCATGTTTTCGTCATATTTGGCGGTATGGAAAATTGCATCATGTGAGCACCAAAGTTTGAATGAAAAGCTTAAATCGTCCTGGGCAAAACAAATAAATTTTAGAGAATCATTTAGAAAATATTCTGTTCTACAAATCTACACCAAAACTGTTAACAACTGTTTCCAGGAAAGTTTGGCTCTAAGATTTAGTGTTATTTTTATGGCTAGTACGATAGTGTTCGGAGCAACAGTTCTTAATGGAAACTTTAGAGCTGGGGCCTCGCCACAGACTATGGGACTGGGTCTAGCTATATTGGGAAACATGTATGGAGTCATGCTACTTGGATTCTATTTTCCAGGGAAAATACATCAACTTAGCGAAAAAATACAGTTGAAATGGTTGAATGCTTTGTCTGTTCAAATTGGAGGAAACGGTTTAAGCACCAAATATGTTAAGGATTTCAAGCTCAGGATAAAATCATGCCGAATGTTGATGATACATATTGGATCTTCCAATTTCTACGATAGACGAACAGCTTTAACTATTCTGGAGTTTGTTTTTGACAAGACGGTGGATGTGATTCTTCTTTTGTCGAGCAATAGTGTTATGATGACGAGATAGATTAAGCAACACGATGATAAATTAATCGTAAAGCATTATATTTAAATCCTTAAAAATAAATAAGTGATTAACGATATTGTTACATTCATATTTACTGATATTCATTCATTTCATATTCATTTTAAATTGTAATGCCTGAAAGTTTGCCCCTTATAATAAATTTGTTCTGATTTTACATTCATATATCATACTATCACTATTATTATGTATCATCTTATCTTAGCAACAGTTATAGTATAAATTATAATAATTTATAACTATTTAAAACTAATTTTAACTATTTAAAATTATAATACTTTGTCGCACTTTCAATTTTAAAGTATTTTATATGCCCGTGATTTAAGGTCAAGGAGGGCTAAGGCTAAGTGACGAATTTGGTCATGGGATCAGGTGACGAAATTTTTGGTTCGGGAGCAGTAGTTAAGATTCTTTGGGGTGTTCCTATGCGTACAATAAAAAGCAATTTGCAAATTTTTACAATATTTGCAAATGTAATATTTTTGCAGATTGCTCAAAACTCCATCAAGTTAATGAGAATACGCCAGTTTTTTGAGGATTCGTGACCTATGCGTTGAGTTACCCCTGTGTACAAAATATAAGAAAATTCCACCGCGGGAGTTTTCAAGAAAAAAAACCATAGGATATTGAAAATGAAAATACCAAGTTTTTAGTTTACCCTATTAGCTCTAGACAAACAAGCAATCTATTCTCCTTCTGAACTGTCAGTGTCAACCAGTCAACCATGACCAAAAATACATTCTCCGCCGTGGTGTCAACTTTTATACTGCGCCCCCTTCAGCAAGACTTGTCAGAAAACAGAGGTGATTGACCTTGGTAGGTCAGTAACCTCTTCGTGAATTTCTCAGAAGCTTTTTCCCTCGCACGCGCTCCCTAGCGTTTACTTGACATTCAAATTGGACGATCCAATCAAGACAAGCCACGTTGCAAGTGCATGTGTTTACCGCACCACGCGCACGCGTCGTACCAACGTGCCTGTTCTCTTCTCTGCTGCGGCACTGCTGAGCTGACATGAGAAGAAGGAAAGGCGACAGGAGACTTTTCAATTTTCAACCGCACCGAACCTCACAAAAAAACCAAACCGCCACCAACGCAACAGTCAGTTGATAGTAATCTGGAGAACAGCAGGTTTAGTTGTTGTGAAAGTTACAATAATTTTTTTAACGTTCAAAGAGATAGAAAAAATTAAGAATTTTTAGAGCTTGATTAAAATTGGTAATCATCGAGAGATACTAACTGCAGCAAACTAACATTGAAATTGGAGTGAAGAATTGGAAGTGTGTTAATTTTTATCCATCGTTAGACAAATAATTATTAGCAAATAATATTGACGGAGACGACAAAAGTTGGGTGTAGAAAATGAGGAAAAGGGAGGAGAATAGGCCTTTTGTGGAGTTAGTGATAGGCTGTGCAATTACGATTTGGTTAACTGCTTCAGTGAATGGACAAAGTTGTCTCGCTCCTTACAACAAATGCTACTACACGGTGGCAGAGGGACGTATAAATGATGGTTATGGTCGGGGTAGTTGCAGCTGGGATGGCGACTGCTGCGATACTCAACCTTATGTCAATCCTAGTAGAACATTTTGCGGAGAGCTTTTCAAGTCTGATGACAACTCGTGGCAACTTCCGTTCACTGGCTTGGATGACACTGGGACTACTGTGAATCGAGTTGATCCGGAGAAGTGGGACCACTTGTGTAATAAGAAATCGACACAAACTATTTACAAGATGTCACCTTCAATCACCAAGCTAAAAACTTTAGACCAGTACACGAACCGCCTCCAATTCAATGTCGACTGGATAGCTCAGGAAGGTCTCAGTTTCTGCGTTGTGGGCAGCCACTACAGAAAGTCACCATTTGCCTTGTGGGAGCCACTCAAAGGATTCCTTCCGTTAGCAGTGAAGAGTTTCGACATTGGAAACCATATCGACCCTACAGACTCGACAAAAATGAATGCTTTCAAACTACCCAACCCAGACAGTTTGAGAGGTACTACAAGTTCGAGAAGCCCGTGGAGTAAATCAGGTTCTGTTCCTACCTACCGCTTTGAAAATGTATGGCTGGGTGTGCAAGAAACAGGTGAAACGGGTTCAAGTCCAGTTAAATTGGAGGAGGGATTCAAAAAGCGACCTGCGCACCCCGAATGGCAGCCCGATCTCCGTTGTTCCAATCCCTACCGTGTGACTGTTACCTTAATTGAAGCCGACGGTCTGGTCCTCCATAATTATCTCCACATCAAAGTTTACGCCGAACCTGTGACACAACCCTCCGGTAGGAATTGCCCCACTGGAAAGATAAAGCTGCTTATGTTGGAGGTGAGGGATCAAGATGGGTTTCCTGTCGGTCAGTTTACAGACGATGTCACGTGTGATAAGGATGATAAAACGACTGGTCAATCACTCCAGTGTCCAAATCAAGGGAGTACCACCTGCAAAGCGCATTACGGAACGAAGGCTAACCACGTGCCGTGCATGTTCACCCATCCCAAGTCCGTCGTCCATCCAACAATATTCATGTTCGCAGCATCAGATGGCTCCTCTGGAGGTGGCCAAGCACCTGCACCTGGACCTCCTCCAACTCCAATGGACGCGTGTCGAAATAATCAGATCGAGAAAAGCAAACGGAATCCTCCGGATGTGAAGTATCAGCAAAATGACAACCAGTACGTGACTGAAGTGCATGCGACCTGGAGGTACGCTCAGATGGACGATGGATGGGCTTCAGAGCTTCACTTTGCCACGATGATCATCGAGGACGAGACACCCATCCAATATTACACCAGTCGTCTCACACACTGGCAAGGCGCTGCGGAAAATGCCCCTAGCTTCAGATGGGTAACCTATGATCAGACAATTTATAGGTGTCAGTCTAATACCAATTATTGCTGCTGGAGGTACCAGTGGAGAACCCCTAATTATCGACCGGGAAGAATCCAGCTTGGATTGATTAACAGCTGTGTGAACGAAACCTACAACACCAACCGACCATATGGCTTCTCCGCTCGGTATACCGCCATTAAGCCGACCTTCAACACGAGAGGCGGATGGGACTACTTCCGGAAGCAATTTATTTCTCCGAAAGATGTGGACTGTCATGTGGACATCAAGTACGGGCCTGATGGCTACTATACTCAGAAAGACGAGCCTGTTGGGAAGTTCAGTAAGCTGCCGACTAGGAAGACGTTGAAGGACTTCCTGAAGGACAAGTACACGCTCGAGAACCCCGCCAAATACCAGCCGCCGACATCAGATGATTCCAGGAAATGGTATCAGGGTACATTCTACAAGACCACTTATGAGCTTCCAGACTGGCATAGTATTGGGATGTCGAGGCACACCGATTGGAGGAACAATCCCAACCCAAGAACTCACTGGTATCTGGGGAAAACACCACAAGTTGCCATTAATAAGATGTTTGACAGTGCGCATCAAGATCCAATAGTGCTGAAGAATGAGTTGGATGACAAGCCCTTCAGAGAGTACTTTGGAACTAGGTACGTCATTCCAGACAAGGAGCCAGTTCATCCGGATGTGGTGACCTTGCAGGAGACTGAAGATGGAGAGGACCACAAGTTCGAGTTCGAGGAGATGGCGTTGGACCCAAAGTCTCGTTGTCCATGTCCCTTTGTTCCAACAACGCTGCCACCTGAACTGGCTACGAAACCGCCAGTGGAAATCGAAGGGAGACGAGCCCACGCAGTCAACATGCTTATCGCATGGGCGATCCTTGTTCCATTGGCCTTCTTTGTGGCGAGATTCTTCAAGGAGACCTATTCCAGAGTGTTCTTCCTTCAGGAGTTCTGGTGGTACACGATCCACGTGCTCTGTCTTATCACCGCCCTCCTCTTCACCGGTGGAGCAATCTACGCGCTCGAGATCAAGCGACGACTGGGAGAAGCTTATGAGATCGTGTGGACTGACGCCACAATGGCCCACATTTACATGGGCTACACGGTTATCGGACTGTTCGTGATTCAGCTGCTGTGTGGATGGTTCCGATTCTACGATACTGAGCTGCGCATCATTCAGATCGGTCTGCACTGGTTGTTTGGATGGCTGACATATGTGGGGGCCATGGGTGTAATCTTGGCTGCGGCAGCCATTCCATCCGGAGTTATGAGTTGTCTGACGTTCGGGATCTACTGCGCCTTCATCGTCTTTCAAGTCGCGTTCACTGTGGGAATGGAGATCCATCTGCGCAAAGTGGACCAGGAACTGAACTTGGATCCTCCTCGTGCCTACCTGCCACCTCCGATGATGAGGATTTTCCACAAGGATGCTCCAGTACGTAATCAATCAATGACTATAATAATATTAATAAAAGCTGGAGTAATTTTCATAAATAATAATTGTTTTGTATATTCCTTTGTCCTCACAGCATTCATTCTTCCGGATTTGCATGTTGATCGTGTATGCAGGGGGCTGTTTCCTGTTTTACGTGGCGATGCACGTTTCTTTGAATCTTGAGGGAGGCGAATTTAGCTGTTTCCAACCTACTTCGGATGCTGCAACTGCAGTGGAAGCAGAGCTGTAACTTTTTTACGGTATGTATAAATGATTATCATAAATCTACAATCCGCGATTATCATATGAACACTGAAAATGTTTGGATTTTCAATTGAGTTGTCGTAACTTTTTTTTATTTTCATAGGTTACCCGGTTATCGTTCCCTTCCCGTTTCTTTGTCTATTCGTCTCGTCCATGCAGCATAACGTGTGGATTCTTGATCTTTTATCTTTTTTGTGCAACTATTAGTTAGAAAAATATAAATTTATCTAGAGTTGATTATAGTTAGGTAGTTTTTTCTGCTAACTTCCTTTAGTAATGAAGATTTTATAAAGAATATTAGAATTGCTTGTTCAGATTTTAACTTTAGAGTAATGTATTTAGCAATTAAAAGTTTTAACAGATATGTATTGTTTAATGATATTTGTAAAAATACGATAAAATATACAGTTTCATTTCATGTAATAAAAAATGTCACGGTTTGGAAAACATTTTGTTACAGTTGTGAAAACTTTAAATGTATCTATTTAGGTAATACAATTTTTTTTAAATGCCATTAGTAAAACGTAAATTTAGTACTTCTCAATCTAGATTATACAAAAATATATTTAACTCCTCATATGACTAATTTTCTGCTGGAATACTTAAAACTACCAAATCAGTTTACACGACTTTCACCGACCTTCAATTTTCTCTGTAGGGTGTGTTTTATATGCACGCTGTCTCCAGCTTTAACTGATAACTTGAAAGCATGACATGAAATTATGTTTCGAGCTTGACGTTTCTGAAAAGTTATGCTTTAATTTAAGAAAGTTAATTCTTTGTTTGACATACATTAATGTGCTTTTCATGATGTGTCAATTTTATCTATTTAATTACACATCAATCCACCACCTGACTCAGAATTGAAAAATGGATTTATGATTTTCAAACTGTTTATCGAGTTTATTCATATGGCGACCTTTCATTCATTCTCGAGTTTTCCTCAAATACTTCAGCTTCACATGCGGAGCACCTGTTATCAGTTCTTATCTCAAACAGGACAGGATTCGAGTAATGCCAGCAAATGTAAAGCCAAATTATGACTGTTCCAAGAAAATCCTCTCGGTCACTTGACCTTTTTTGTTTTGTGAAACCGGACTTATTTGTTTTTGTTGATGAAATGAAACAGCTGACAAAGTCTTCTCTGATGTGTCACGAAAATACGAACGCCGAGTTTATACTTTTATTCTTTTACTCTTAAAATTACCAGACACTTTTAACAACTTCCAGGAATAATTATTGATTGCTAAGTTGATAGTTATTCCACACGTGATTTTTTTTACATTTTTTGTCAACATGTCTATTTCCAAGCAGCGTGGGAGAAGTATCATAGTTCTCGTACTGCTTCTGACCTCAGTGGTCATCATATTTACTCCACCATTTATCTATCAACGAAAGCCAGCGCCAGCACTCTTTAAGCATCATCAAAATCCCAATAACATCTCCGGGAAACTTTCACGCTTCAACAATCTCCAAACGCCACAGGACGACCCCTCATTAGTTGAGTTCATCAAAGGGAAAATATTAATCCCACCAGCGCCATGTGGATCCAAGTTAAACGTTTCCAAACCGATTGTGACAAGTCCACAAGCTGCAGTTGTATCCAAACTGTTGAAAAACAAAACGAATGGATTTTTCGTTGAGTGCGGTGCCTTCGACGGAGAATACCTTTCAAACAGTCTCGCGTTGGAGCACCATTTCCAATGGACTGGCTTACTGGTGGAAGCTGATCCAATATTCCAGCAGCGGTTGCTAAGGAAGAAGAGGAAGGCGTGGATTGCTCCAGTGTGCATGTCCCCAAAGCCTTACCCGATCTCTGTAAGAACTGACAATTAATTTGTACGATTGACCACACATTTCCAATTAAGAAATTACTATTCTTGTAATTTATAATTTAACAGACAACCTTCCTGCATCACAAAAAGTATGAAGTTGTATCCAACATTAACAAACTCTTTCCTTCCGGAAACGACGATTTCTTTGAGGTCCAATGCTTCCCATTCTTCTCACTCTTACTCGCACTTAATCAGAATCAAATCGACTACTTCAGTTTAGATGCTGAGGGAGCGGACTGGGGTATTCTTCAAACTATTCCATTTGATAAATTGGAAATCAAGGTGTGTTCTTCGCATTTTTACATGCATGCATGAAAACTACACTGTAATTTTATTGCTATCTGTTGCCAAAGCTGACAGCAGATTTTTAAAATCAATTGTTAATTGTATTTTTGCACAGATAATCAGCGTGGAAAGCTCAAAAGGAGTCCCAAACTCGTCGTCAATCAACGAACAAATTGAAGCTTATATGAAATCAAAGGGTTATCGTATGCATGTTTTTATTGAGAATCACACAAGTTATGTACGTGACTATATATTTGTATTAGAATCTGTTGGCTCGAATCAATAAGTCAAACTTACCTATAATTATTAACTACATAAATTGTTGTAAATACAGACCCAATAAGTTACACTTGTTGTGTGTTTTTATGTATGAGATTCAATGAACAAATAGCAACAAGGGAATTTCTTGTTCTTTGATAAAATTTAAAAAACATATTGGAAAATCCAAGTCATTCTTTGCATAACCTTCCATTATGAACTTTCACATTCCAATCGGACTGAAACATGATATACTATAATTGACTGTTACATTGAGTGTGTACGGTTTTTGTCTGTCAGATTAAAAAACACAGTCAAAATGATCCCATTACTTTCCCCAAAGTCCCATATCGTGATTTTGATAATACTTTTCCTTGCTTCCAATTTGTATGGGGATCCAGCAAAAGTGTCTCCCGTGCTATTAACTCTGCTTCAAAGCGGCGAATCTGCAAACATCGTTGTTTTTTTCGTCCATGGAGTACAGCCAGCCGGAGGACTCAACGCAATCCGGAGTCCTTGGAATGCTATCGACAAGAAGCCCATCTTTGCCCATTTGTAAACACAAGCAGCCAGTATTGAAAATAATGCCATCAGTGAAACGTAAATTTAGGGCTTCCCAATCTAAATACTATATTATGCAATAAGGCATTATTTTTTAACTAATCCTATGACTAATTCTCTGTTAAATACTTAAAACTACTACCAAATTAATTTTTACGACTTTCACCGACCTTCAATTTTGGGTGTGTTTTATATGCACGCTCTTCCCAGCTTTAACTGATACTTGAAAGCATGACATGAAATTATGTTTTGAGCTTGGCGTTTCTGAAAAGTTATGCTTTAATTTCAATTTAAGAAAATAACTGTTTGTTTGGTATTTGCATAATGTGTTTTTTATGATGTGTCGATTTTATCTATTTAATTACGCAGATCAATCCACCATCTGACTACCAAGTTTTAAAAGAATGGATTTATATAATTATTATACATTTTCTTGATGCTCGTAAATGGGATTCCCTATCCCTATGTAATTTTAGTTTCTAAAAACAATTAGACATTTTACTTGTCAAATCAGTTTCCAACGCAAACATTAAATTGGGAGTTTCTCAAATTGTAAGGAAGTAAAGCATGTCTAATTAATTTCTATCCTACCTTAATTTATTTGTGTGAAATCAGCATTTAAACTTACGGTTAAACAAATGCTTGGCTTATTGTGAAAGCAAATCTTTAACTGTGCAAGCCTTTACCTTTAATCGGACAGGAAGATTCCAAGCAACAGCATGTCCGATATTTTAAAACTCTTCGGTAGCAATAGAAAAATTGGTGGAATGTTTTATTCCGTATGTTTGGAATGGTACGTTCCCAAAAACGAGAAATATACTACAGGGAAGCTACTACGAATTTCAAATTCTGCTGACAAGAAATTATTTTTCATCAAACGCTGTCTTCTTGCTATTTCTCTTTTGTTAGTTATAATTCAGAAATTTGCTATAGAAACTCATGCGGAAGATGAAATATCGAATTTATTAGGCTGGTTTGCAATAGTTATGTTGACCTGCTTTAACAGTTATTTCAACGTGTTTCTTGCTAGGGCTTCAGATATTACAACGTTCCTTAATGCACTAATTCAATTTGATAGAATGTACAAAAGAAAGTCGAAGAAATTCTCTGAGCGAACATTTCCAGAAAAAATGAGCATTTGCTTTTCATACTTTGGATTAATATCATTTTTTACTTTTCCACTTTGTGTGGTATTCGGTTTTCATTGGTTTAATCCACAAAAAGCTTCATTGATTGGATACTGGCTAATTCCCAGAAATAATACTGATACTGTGGTTGTCATAAAAATAATGGTACTGTGTGCAAACTGCTGGATCTGGGGAGTAGGTCTTGGGCCAACAATTATCGGAAACAATGTGCTTCATAATATGCCAACGAGGATGCTGCTTGACTGTTTCAATTGGTGAGATAATATTTACGTTTTTATCTTAATTGATGTTTATAGAAAAATGTCTTGTTGTTATGAAAAATAAATTGCTGATAATTGCTATTAATTATTATTTCCAGGTTTAACTTTAATTGATGTTGTGACGGATGGTCGTTGTCGCCTATATGTCTCTCTTGGGTGTGACGTAATCGTCGTGTAAGAGGTGGTGAGG
>JAQIXW010003992.1:0-12252 GCA_034700685.1 Willowsia buskii
GGCCTAATGACTGCCCTCGGGGAATGATCGTAACCTGGAAAGACATTTGTAATGACAATAATTTAGACAAAAATAAATAAAACTCAAGATTGATATTCAATCATTTAATTCAAGCGTTTAACCTTATGCAGTGTATTTGAATCCTTAGTGTAAAAGGCAACCAAAGCATGTCCACCCTCGTGATACGCTGTTATCTTGTTTGTCTCATCATCAGGGATCCTTGACTTTCTTTCAGGGCCCATTAAAACTTTGTCTCGAGCAAAGTCCAAATGCTTCTTGTAAACACGATCGGATCCATCAATTGCTGCTTTTAAAGCAGCTTGGTTCACCATGTTCTCCAAATCAGCGCCTGTAAACCCAGTTGTCCCTCTTGCAAGACGGTCAACATCCACATCGTCGTCCTTTTTAATTTTACTAACGTAATATTCAAGAATGTCTTTTCTTCCGTTATAATCTGGGGCAGGAACTTGTACTTCTACATCGAATCTTCCAGGTCGAAGTAGTGCTTTATCGAGATCCTCTCTCCTGTTAGTGGCTCCCAACACTATAACGCCTTCGTTTTGACGGAATCTGTTTTTTTAAGAACATGAAACTACCGCATTAACACTTTCGAACAATTTGACAGTCTCTACTACTGAGATGCTACATGTAACAATACAGAATACAGCTTACCCATCCATTTCAGACAGGAGCTGGTTGATAGTCTGATTCGCATATGGATGAAGAACACTGTTTGTTCGTTTAGAGCCAACAGAGTCTATTTCGTCGATGAAAATGACGCATGGCGCCTTCAACTTTGCTGCTTCTGTTGAATCAATTATCAGTATTTTTCAATAAATCCAAAAAGTGAAGGCATGCCCAAAAATAAATAATCAAACTTTGAACTTACTAAATAGATCTCGAACACGACGAGCTCCTTGTCCAACTAGAATTTCATCGAATTCTGGTCCGGCAGCTTGGAAGAACGGAACTCCGGCTTCGCCTGCAACCGCTCTCGCGAGTAGGGTTTTTCCCGTTCCTAAAAAATCATTTATCTTCTTTTTTTGCTTTCGGTACATTTAATGTAACATATATACTTGTGTAATACACAAATTTTACCTGGAGGTCCTACTAGTAAAACTCCTTTTGGTAGTTTTCCACCCAGCGCTATAAACTTGTCTGGGTTCCTTAAAAACTCGACGACTTCCTGCAACTCTGCCTTGGCCTCCTCTACCTACGTAATTTGTATGAGAGAAATTCCTATATTTAATAAGTACAGGTTCGAGAGCACACTTAATAAATCGTCAAAAAATTCCTTACCCCTTTAACATCGTCAAACGTTACACTAATCTCCTCGGGATGAACTTCATTTCCATTCGTAACATTAACTCGAAATATTCCTCCCCCAAACGAGCCTAGATAATTCAAATAAAAGATATATTTAAATTCCCGATAAAGTAATGATTTTAATAAACCCTTATGCTTACGATCAGTTTGAAATTTTAACTTTCGTTACCCATTAGAGAAGCTAATATCGCTGTAAAAACTGCAATTGCCAAAATTTGCTGAACTGTTCTTAGCCAACGGTAAGTTCTACTTTGATGAGGAACTACATTTGTCGGGTTTGCGGCGATGTAGCCCTCCGCAAATGCGATTTTCAGCTTGTCCACTTCTGTCGCAGGAGCTTCCCCGATGATAGCTATAGTCAGCATTTAAAAAATTCACTACTGTTATGATATATTCAAATTAAACTCAGACAATTATACTTTTCAGAAACAATCTTATACTTTTCAGCTTCTCCGTCGTAAGAGGGATTGGAGGCGCCACCTCCTTGGGAGGAAACAATTTATCCCTTAATCTATCTACTAGACTAGGATTTCTCGCCTTTGCTGCCGCCAAATCCCTTTTGGTTTTAAAGGTTCGATAGGGCACTACAAAATTCATTTACAACATACATATTAAATCCAGACTTTAGACAAACACACAGAAAGTAAAACACGAAGGTCGTTTTAACAAAGTTGTTAACATTAGTATTAATCACCTGTACGATACACGGTGTACTTTGGTTGCAAAAACGGTGAAAATTTTCTGTCATTTTCAAACGATCCCGAGGACGTATAAGAAATAAAACTATTTCTGACAGAGGGTAAGTGCCTTTTTTGTAGCCCACCGGAATACGCCTCTTCAGCAACAGTAATGTAGCTTTGTCTCACGATCTCATTTTCAAGACAAGATGAAGAAAAGTTGGAAATTGGAATACCTAATATCTGGAAAAATAAAGAAATTTAACTTTTATAAGACAATAATATGCTAAAGGAGATATTAGCACAATCTAACAGCACACATATTAACAATTCGACAACTAAGCTCATAATTGGCTAACCTTAAAAATTTGTAATTTCAAATTTTCGATGGTAGATGAACTCAAAGCATCTTGAAATTTTATATCACCAGTCTTTCCTTTTGCAGACGCAGCAAGAACAATATTTGAGGCTATTTCATTCACAATTTTGTTAAAGTGGACAGACTCTAGACTTGAAAATAAACTCTGAGCTAAAATCTTGGCATCGAATTCCGCTCTTCCAAAATGTGACTGCAGTGAAGTTGCATTATGAACGTCCTTCCTCCCTCCATCGCCATGTTGAATACGATTGGCTTCCTTTGAAGTTGTACTGGTGGTAGATCGCACACTTGCAGTATCATCAAGTTGCACCGCGGATGGCCCTGTAAAGGGCGTGGATGAAGTAGTTGGTGTGACGCGAGCTGATGAGCTGCTAGAAGACTGGGGAAAACGTATCTTTTGAGCTGTGCGAGCAGGTGCCGTTGTTCGGGCGCCTGACTGTGAAATCGTTGATGTTACTACTCCACATGTTAGTTGCGACAGCTGCTGAAGAAACTAGACAAATATACAAAATTGCATTATTTTGATGAAATATACAAACGTATTTTCTTTCAACACTATATTTAACTACCACCTTTTAACATTTGATTAATAAAAGGCTTACCTGATTTTGAAATGAATACATTAAATTTGACGGTGTGAGAAAGGCTACTCAGAATTTAGATTTTTACACTTTTGACTCCCCGAACCTTGAACTCCGAATTTGACTGCCGACTACTGCACACAGATGTTGACTGCTCGGATGACACTTTCTGCTTGGCTGTTGTTTGTCTTTTTAAGAATACAAAAGAATACAAAATTGAAATAATTAGTGAATGTTTCATTTTATTACACAAGATGCAAGATTTTGAAACATTTACGACACATGACAATTGACAATAAAAATGAATGATGAATATATCTAATCTATCAGTGACTACAATTCTTGATTTGACTTACATGTTACGGTCGTATCCTATTATCTTTGATTGATTTTTCTACATCAAACCCAAATCACCATATTTGCGTTAATTCAACAGTGGCATTGACATATTTGCAAAAAAATGTTACACAAGAACCACAATAGGATTCCAAAGTTGACTACCAAACACCAAACTATTCTGGACACTGACCTCTGGATCGAATTTAAAAAAAAGTGTTTGCACTTTACACACAAAACAGTAACACAGCATACATTTTATTAGTAATCCATTCTTCTTCAGCACATGAAATTCACTGGAATTTAAACGATTTGTAATATTCTACCCAAAAAATTTAAACCATCCTCTTGTTACAAAAGTTGTTACAATGATGAAAGTACTGCAAAGAGCGAACACACGTACGCAGCGTAGCTACGAGCGGAAGGCAAAAGGCAAGATGTAGTAGATGCAATGCAGCTATATCATATGTGCTGTGGTGAAGTGTGTGGTGTATGTACATGTTTATATGGTGAAGGGAAGCACCGCCGCTGCGCTGCACAGCAGCACTCCACTTCCCATTTAGCTTATTCCCATTAGTCGCTTGTGATTATGTTATGACTATGACGGACGATGATGATCGTCGTGAATTTACACACAAGATCAGATGAAGATTGTTGTCACCCGTGGCTCCCACTTCCACATATTCCACCAGGAGCAAACGAATGATGATGACACCGATGGCAGCGTTTAGCGTTCTGCTTATCTGCAAAAAGAATGAACGCCGAACGCTTGGAAACTCTGTTCCATGGCCCATAATATGAAATGAAGAAGCGTTTCGCATTGACAAAATATGTTTGTTTATTAATTCCATTTAATCATTTTCTTTGAAATGCGGAAAATTAACAGCAGATTTTGAAACAGTTATCGTCTACGGTGTCTTCCCTGTTGGCGGCGTTCCCGGAGGATTCCGTTGCGTGCCCTTCGACGCCTTCTCCAGTATGCTATCCTCTCAGTTTCTGTGTATGTAGCCATACTAAAAACTGTTAATGTGTATACGAGAAAGTCCAACTTGTAAAAGTTCGTCATTTTATCACTAAGCTCGGTGTTTCTTGATAGCCCATAATCATCGAGAAGATGAACTGCTAAAGCTATCACAACGAAAATTAGACACGTGACAAGAATCTTTCCGAGCGTTTGAGTTGACGGTAATTTCATCCGGAATCTTGGGAGTTGCTGATTGTTTCTCGAGTTGTTAGCTAGTGATAGACGGGGTATCTTGAAATTCGCACTCATCTCATGCTTTGGAACTGATTTCCGCATAAACATAACTCGTTTGAGAAATGCCTCCGTGGAAATGTCTGAATCCTGCTGCAACTCAAGTTTCAATATTCTTTGAAAACCAGAAATGCTAGTCAACTCTACTCCATGTCTTAGGAGCCAGAGTGCAGCGATAAAGCAGTGTCCTTCATTTACTGCAGCAGCCAAGTCATTGTTTCTTTTGCTTGTGTCATCACAAGAGGAAATGCTTTCCTGTCTGAAAATTCTTTTGAACTCCGATGATATGAACTTATCCAAGGTATTCTGACTTGGGCAATCCTCTACTAATGAGTTCCTTGAAGTACAAATATTTTTTTCATGAATGAAATCATCATGAAAGTTTCCAGCGGTAAAAATACTAGCCAGGAGATAACTTGATTCAAAAAAATCTTTCGCTAGGAGAGTGTTGCTGACATTTTTGAGGATGATCCTATAACGGCAAACTGGACAGCTATCTTGATCTTCCAGCCAGTTGCATACGCATTGCATACAATGCATATGACCACAAGCAATTACAGCAGGCTGCAATTTAAATGCATTTTAAAATTTGGTGAATCATGTAATTTAGGTAAATGAAAATTTGCATTGAAAAATTTTACCCTTGAGAAGGGCTCGCTACAAATGGGACATAAAAAGTAGTTGCGAGTTCGGTACGCTGTTTTGGAAGCGTGCAGAGCTAACCGAGGCATCCACTGTTTTGGAAGCTCGTCTATTGACGTTCTTTCAACTATCGCTTTACTATCATTTTGGCATGGTGGTGCTTCCACACTTGAAATATTGCTCTCTTCAACTTGAAGAATATGCAAGGATAATTTGTTTCCTTTCCATTTCAAGAGAAACTCGTTTGACTTTGGTAAGGACGCCTTGGATGTTGTAATCAATGAACCTTCAGACAGATTTGCTGCAATGTCTTCTGAAAAATTATTGCTGGATTTGTGGAATGGGATTGAGGACGAGTGAATGCTACGCGAATTTCGTCTAGAAACGGAGGAACATTTCTTATCAGTGTTCGGATTAAGGACAGAATGATGCATTGATGGGGTACAATGAGATTTTGCATTGCTTGAAGTTGTTGGAAGTGGAATGAGTGACTTTCGCTTGTTTTTTGTAACTTCAAATTTTGAAGGTGTTCCAGTGGAACTAATATCACTGATAAGATGGTCGTTTCGATTTTTGAACCTTGACATCTTCACAAGTTTAGCCGCAGTTAAATAGACTTAGTACACAAAAAATTACAAAACAAGCTTATAATGTTTCTTGATATTGCTTGTGGTGTCTGGGTAGCGTCATCTCAAGGACTGGTTTGGACACGACACTCGATTTCTCTCCAATCTTAGATAAGAATGGATGTTCATGAGATCAGGTTTCCACACCCACAGAACAGAACCTCCTCTTCCTCTCGTATGCCAAGTTTTGTCAGAACTAGAACGAAGTTTTTTAATGAACGATGAACACAGTGACCATTCCTTGCGTGACATGACATTTGATGACATGCGACCTCATGGACAAGTAACGACTACATGAAAGAGTAACAGTCGTTTTCATTTTGTCAGTGTGTCATACCATAAGTTCATGCAAAATTGGTGTTCAGCTTTAAAACAAAAAAATTAAATAATTTTTGATATCACTACTTCGCCTGGAAAATTGAAAATTATCAGTTTCATAGTTTAAACAAACTGCAGTTTAGTTAAGCATTGACATTATCCCTTGATCATAGAAATGGTCGAATCCGCTCAGTATTCTTGGAACAGAGTACTGTGTAGTTGCAGTTTGCACTTTGCAGTATGGATTCACAGAGAACATCAAACGAAGAAAAATGTATAGTATGTAGTATGTACTACTTACTCACAAAAACATCAATCCAACCTGTGTGCGTGCATGAAAGTTTAGCTTTAAAGCAATGTTTTTGCTTGCATTGCAATAATCATATGATGAATGATGAAGTTTGTGTTCATTCACAATTCTTGATCCTTACTCATTTGACACTCGAATAATTATCAGCTTTCGTGCTTTTAAACCAAGACTTTAAATAAATTTTATGATGCCTTTTCTGGGACGTAACTTTTAAACATGCACATTTTCTCCAATTTCACATGTGGTACAAAATAATTGTTAAAAATGAACAAACGATTGTGGAGAATTTGTAGCTTATTTGACCAGGAAGACTTTATGGGCGTTACCTTCTGCACAGTGTGATCTTTTACATTGTTACATTTACATTACATTCTGATTCAGACAAGTTTTTTTAAAGGTAACGCTGTATTTACCGTGAATAAGTGTCGGTGCCAAAGAATGTGTGTAGTCGTAGGCAAATTCGTCGTAGGTTTTTTGGTGAAGCGCATTTCGTAGAAACTCCATTTTCAGTTGTCAACAATTGTATTGAGGACTGCCATATATTTGACAAGTGAAGTAACTTTTTTAAACCACACGAAGATATAAGCCCATCATTATGAATTACCTGTCAGATTTTGATCGTCCTCTGACCACCGACTGGATTCAGATTGGAGATGGAGGTGACGTTCCAGAATACTACAGAAAAATTGAGCTGTATGATATGGGATGGACATCTCAGAAAGTGGACGTTGAAAATTATGCAGTTGTGGGAGCTTCTTATGGCGGCCCAATTGCAATTATCAAGGATGACAAAAAGTTTCTTCGTGTTACACCACAAATCCCAGCAAAGCCTATCATATCAATTTTCACTGCTGCGGGTCACTTAATTTCTTCAGTCAAGGTATTTACCATAATGCTAAATATTTTTTGTCGAGTTATCTTAACTAATCAACTATGCGTTTTTGTCCTGTATTGACACTTGTTAATGTTGATTCTTTTAAAATTATGTAGTGGGATTCCGGTGTACTAGTTCGAATGGGATGGTCATCAACGGAAGACCTTCTTTGCGTGCAAGAAGATGGAAATATTTTAATCTACAACTTGTTTGGAGCATCCAAAGAAACTGTTCAATGTCTTATCAGTGCGGTGAGTTGACAATCATGGGCAGCATTGAGTTTGGGGCGATTTTACTACTAAGGAGGGTCCTTAATGTACCATCCCCCCAAACTCAGTGCGCACCGCACCGACAATCGACAACTGACTGCATGTTCAATAATGAATAAAATGTAATTTTTGAACTTGTTGTTGCAGGAATCAAAAGAAAAAGCGTTTGAGGCTGAAATTTTTCCAAGTAATAATGGCACTGGAGTCGCGTACCTTACAACAAAAGGGAATTTTGTTGTTGTGAACAATTACCGCAACGCTAGAGTCACTAGATACGCTCAGGTGCCCTCTCCAGACGTGAAAATTACAGCTTGGGCTGTTGTAGCTGCTAACAGACAAACCCATATTGTTGCCGCCAGAGAAGCTTCTGTCTATCGAGTTGACGCCAATGAAGCCGAGCAAGTCAGTCCAGAGTTTGTCTCATTCGCAGGCATGAACTCTGCAATCAGTGTCATGGCTGTTTCGTTGAATGGACTACATATAGCTCTACTAACAGAATCTGGAATACTGTGGTTAGGGTCAAGTGACTTTGGTACAAAATACTGCGAACATACTTTGGGACTTAGAGCAAGACCAAAACAAATGGTTTGGTGTGGTTCCAAAGCTGTTGTTGTTAGTTGGGACACCACTCTTGTTCTAGTCAATCGTGCCGGGGAAAGTATTTCATTTACTATGGACAGCCAGTTTGCATTGATTCCAGAAATCGATTGTGTACGCGTTGTCGGAAATAACACCCATGAAATAATTCAAAAGGTTCCTCGTGAAACAAACTCAGTGCTGGGGATTGGGAGTGTTACTCCAGGGTCCGTTTTGTTCCTTGCTTCAAATGAATATGCAAAAGGGAGTCACAAAGCAGACGAGTACATAAGAACTATTCGAAATATGAATGAGGCCGTAGAAGAGTGTATCAGCGCAGCTGGACATGAATTTTATCCTCCCACACAGAAACTACTTTTAAAGGTGATGGTGTAATATTTTAATTGAAAGCTTTCAACAATACTATACTTAGGTATGTAATGTTGGTTTAACCTTGATCTGTTTCATTTACAGGCTGCCCAGTTCGGGAAATGCTTCCTTACAAAATACAGTCCGGAAGGATTTGTCCATATGTGTCAAATGTTGCGAATTCTTAATGCTGTAAAAGACTTCAATATAGCCATACCTTTAACTTACACACAGTAAGAAAATGCATTTTTAAAAATATTTTACACCTCAAAGGAAATTTCTAGATGATAATTGAGTATTACTTGAATCTTAATGATAGGTTGGAAAAGCTAACCATTCCGGTACTAATTGACCGTTTGGTATTACGACGGCAATATTCATTGGCCATCAAAATTGCAGAATTTTTAAAATTACGCGAGTCACAAGGACGGTCTAGGATTTTAGCCCACTGGGCATGCTACAAAGTAATGCATACTTTCATCATCAAATCAAAACTGGTAGATAATATTATGTAATCAGTACTAATTCATTAATCGAATTTTGCAGGTAAGCCAAACTCATATAGAGGAAGGAAGATTAGCAGATGAAATATATGAAAAGCTCAAGTCCGATACGAGTATTAGCTATAGTGAAATTGCCAATAAAGCCTTTGATGCAGGGCGAAAGAAACTAGCTTTAAAGGTAAGTCTTTGACTTTAAATGTTACAATTTACTTCATTTTTTATTGTTTCAGTTTTAGATTAAAATAATTTTTATGTTATATATTTTACATAGCTTGCTGGGTTCGAGGTGAGAAGAAACATCCAAGTGCCATTGCTATTAAAGCTAGGAGATAAGGACACTGCCCTACACAATGCAGTGGAGAGTGGAGATTCTAATTTAATTTATGATGTGTTATTAAACCTTCGTGATAGTATGCAGCTAGGACAATTTCAGGTCAGAAGTCTTTAGAATATTAAAACTTTTGAATTTGATTTGCCTCTTTGTGGTTTTAAAATGTTAAAATTTTCTCCTCATTTGTAGATGCTCATTCGGAAATATCCAGTAGCACAAAAACTCTATATCAAGTATTGTAGAATATTCAAACCCGATGCTGTGCGTGATATATATGATCAAGAAGATGATTACGAGTCGCAGGCTGCCCTGTTCATCAAAGAAAGTTACACTGCTCAGGCCGAAAGGGTAAGATGTTTTTATATGGTGCAAATATAATTGCGGATGTTGGAGTTTTAAAGTATTTGTATAAAAATGTACTGCTGCTACACCTTTTATTTTAGAATTTTGCTGGACGGTTGTCTTCGTTGGTATCAGCTCAAGAAATGTACAAGAAAGCCAAAAATGAGTTTATGGCAAGCATATGCGAGGAACAAATCCGATTACTTAAATATCAGCAGCAGCTTGAACAGCAATTTATGAAAACCTTCATAGACTTGTCCTTACGGGACACAATCAAAGAATTGTTGAGCTTAAAACAAAGCGGGCCTAAATTAGCCGACAAGCTACGAAGCGAATTCAAAGTCTCTGAAAAAATGTATGTACTTGTAGTTAAATGTATACTTTTAATATACTGTATGTGATTAACAAAGTATAGATATGTGTCTTATACCAAAAGCGTATTTTTGTGTTATTAGGTACTGGAGCATTAGGTTACAAACTCATGCGGAACTACATGAATGGTCCGAACTTGAGAAAATGTCCAAAGTAAAGAAAATTCCTGGGGGTTTCGAGGTATATATGGTTGCGTCTAATTTGTAAAGTCAACATAAACAATTATTGCTCGCTGTAATTTAAATTCATATTCACTTGTAAAATATCGTAGGAATTCGTTGATGTGTGTCTACAATATGGGAATAGAGCAGAAGCACATAAATATTTACCTCGTGTAAAAGATGACTTACAAGTAAAGTACTATGTGATGGCAAAGTAAGTTTTGTTTTTCCTCTTGTGACCTAGAAGCAAAAAAATGTTGACATTGTAAATATATTGAAATGACTTTTTTATTTTTCGTAGATATTTTGAAGAGGCTGCCAATATTGCTTTCGAGAGAAAAAACGAGAACGACTTATTGTTTGTTCGTTCGTCATGCATCACAAGTGATCGGAATTTAGCAGAGAAAATTGTGGAAATGGTGACCCAATTAAGAACAGCTCCTCCTGATAGAAGTAGGGGAATTCGTAAATAAGACATTGAGAGTGACATATGACAACCTTTACTCTTACTAATCCCAATTTTAGTTTCAAATAAAGCTAAAGTTCCATTTCTATTAAAATATTTTGTTATAATATGCAATATGTTTGTATGTATATAAGTTTGCACTTCGTAGCATCATCAGATATCAATTGTCCGTATAAACGGTTTTCTGTGTATAAGTTGCTTTAAACACCAAGTAGCTCACATACATATTATGTTATCGCCACTGCTTGATAATTTTGTCAAGTGATATGTGTAAATTACCCATCTGTATGGTATCTGTGAGAGGTGAATTTCGATTAAATCTATGAAGGGCTCGGCATGACGAAGCGTTTATGCAATATGCAATACCAGAGAAAAGATGACAGCATAACATTTTAGAATGGTCTCTTCTACCTAGCTAAAAATAATCCTAATGCTCACAGTATAAACAACCTAGCCAGTGGCAAGGACGTTTTTGACACCAATGAATTTCAAATGATTACAAAGAAAATGTTAATGTATGTGCCTTCTTTAAAAACAAGAATGTACCTCGTGCAATTGTGTTAATCATCAAACATCGTTTATTTCACCCTCTCCTTTTTAATGATGAGGCAGAGTCTATTTACAACTTTTACGACATTGCATTTCCGAAGTACCTGTGTACTTTTGAACTTTCAGGACAAAGAACAGGACTTTGCGTATGTTTGGATGATAAAGATGAAAGTTGCATTGTGCTGCATAATGCATAAGAGTGCAGTGATAATGGTCAAGTTCATCTCATTTTGCATTATACAATTATCCATTATTATCTATGATGTCTTTTGAAATGATCCGAAAGTAAACTTTTGAATGCATACGAATTGATACATACGAACAACCTCTATAAGATCGAAAAACACATCTACCTATTCATGCCAATAATGGTATTGTAATAAAATTTTGCTCTAAAGATTGATGAGAAAATGATAATTACAGTCGAGTGCACTTGAGCTTCTGTCCAATCTGACAAGGACCACTTTCTGCAATGAGGGAAATAATCGTTGCGACTTGTCATCGAATCAATAATAGGAGCTGACTTGATTGATATGATGATTTGACAAATTAGACTTGACATTTCTTGTGTTGCACCACGTGAAATCAAAATTATAGGTATGTTAATAAATCAATCAAACAATATTATGAGAAACTGACAATTAAATGGATATAAATTTAACATTTCTCAGAAGTGTCTAGCAAGCTTTAAAAGCCGATTTAACGGCGCATTAAGTACGTTATCCAGTCACACAAGCCATTCAACGCCTTTGTTAGCCAAGTCGAATTTAGCTACATATATGCAAAAATAAGAAAGCCGTAATCTTTTTTATGATTGTTCTATGTAGTATATGTTGTTGTTGTTGTATATGTCAGCGTACACAAAACAGCATTTGACACAAATAGATGCTTTTGGTAGCCTAAAGGTAGTCATTGAACAGTTTTATTAGTGAAGGCTGAAATGAAATCGATCAATTACTGAACAAAGATTTTACTTTTCTCCTCTACGTT
>JAQIXW010003993.1:0-12249 GCA_034700685.1 Willowsia buskii
TAAATGAAATGAACAGATTAAGTACAGTGCAGTTATTGCTTTTAAAATTTAATAATAGGTTTGGAAAATGATTTTTGGAAATCTCAAGGAGCCGAAGGACCTGAAAAGCTACTATGAAACGTGTCCCGGGTTCCAGTCGATGCTGCAGGAACAAAGAACGATTTTTTTGTTCGATGATGTGAGACTCTTAATTGTTACCATTATTAAACATGTGTGAACTATTAAATTAAAAGACTTCAGATTTGTAATTAATAAAAACATGTTTTTGTTATTATCTTTCAGGTTTTGAAGATCATGGCGGCACAAACCTCCACAATGACTGCTTCCATTTCCAACTGTCGCTTGGTTTGTTATGGCTGGAAACAATGTGTGGACACCTTTCTCCAAGCTGAGGCCTCAAAGTTTCCGCAGGTTCCCAGGAGCAAATACGAGTCACCTCCAGTACCAGCCTTGAATTTCACCCCAAGAAGGAAAAATCCTTGGAACAACTCCGATCTGAGAAACTTGAGCCAGGAAATAAATCCTGTTCCCAGCCGCTATGTCCTGTATTCGGATGATACACTGAGCTTCAATCAAGAGGCAAGGCGTCTACGAAGAAACGACTTCACCTCCTTTCTCAGGAAGTTTGGATCGCACATTTGGTTTTTCGAACTTTTCTTTGACCTGGAGACGGGCAAAGGCGACTCTATCTTTTGCTACCCAGCAATTTGTCAATGGCTTGGATTAATGCCCAATCTCAAGATGGTGTATTTACGAAAGCCAATGTTCGAGTGGTGGATACCTGACTTTTATCGCTGTTATGACCACGGCTCCGATGACGAAGACGATGGCAGCCCAACAACTGCGATACGGTTGGAATGGTTGAAGAAACAAATTGCTGGAAATCCTTGTCCCACTGTCAACTCCTTGGAAACAATTTATTTTGAGGAGAGTCCACCAGCGATCATTCAAGCTGTTTTAGTGGCGAATCCGCAAATTCGAAAATTAAAGATTGAACAGAAGGAGATTGGAGGAACGGATGATACTCGGCTTTCGTTGAACTTGGGAATGCTGGAAGAGCTTGTTATTCCGTATCAAGGAAAGTATATTCTGAGTGATCTGAAGAATAGCATGTCGACTCCGTGGAATTTGCGCAAATTAATTCTGGAAGCGCGAGGATACGACTGGACAGGATTATTCGAAAACATTGGAATCTGCTTTGGCGGCACACTCCAAGAATTGGAACTGAGTCTGGGTGGTCCCTGCAAGCGGATTGCTTGCGGCTGAAGTTACCAAATCTAAAGATGTTGAAGTTGAAAGTGACGCGATGTCACAATTCAATTGATTTCATTTTGCCTTTGGTTAACCTGGCGAATTTGACTGTGGACCTGACTTTTGTGCACCAGATGAATCCCGGCAATCGGGAGGAATTCGGAAATGAAGGAGAATTTAAGAAGCTTACTGGAATCTTGGAAACTGTCAAGTTTCTCAACTTTATTGGAGATCTGAAGAATTCAAATATTTGGCAAGTTCTTCCTAAACTGAGGAAGGTGAAGGCTCGTCGGGTTGATTTCGAGGAATATTATAATGACGACTGTGGTAAGCCTGCCGCTACGGAGTTGAATGTTTCCAAATGGTATACTTGTACGCGTGGCGAAGTAGAATTAAAGTAGGAGGAAGAATGTTCGAAAAAATACTCAATAAAATAAAATATAGTATTTGTCATTTGTCTATGAAAAATTAAACTCCTAAGTAATAATTGTTAAAATTATTTGGTTTGTATTAAACTATTGTAACATGATTGGAGATTGTAATATAATATTACTTAACATTGTACAATTTGAGTAACTAGTGCGAAGAAGGTTTCAATTAAATTACATGTAAAAGTAATGATCCTGATCCATGATCCTAAGCTAGAATTAAATGTTTCGATTTTTAAACGGTATTTCTTCGAGCTTTTATTATATACCTAACTATAATTATTCACAAAAACGTGCTTGACAAATAGACGTTTGTTTTATTTTATATGAAAGAAATTTTAAAATATTCGCCGAATAAGCAATTAAGCAGTTAATCTACACTTATTAAATGTTTGATTCACTTCCATGATCTAGAATGCCTTGCGTATCATCAATAATCATAATTATTATTGTTGATTCATCCTGCCCCGTTAGTTCCCGTAGACAGTGGTTATCGTCCTCCTCTGGGCTTCGACAATTCATCTCGTTCAGAACCAAAGGACTTTTGGACACCAGAATTCCATTTTAAAATCAGTTTTTATTGCTGTTAGAAGGACCTTTAGCTGTTGAACATTTGTAGCTACCTGCCAAAAAGCAGCACCGTCAATATGAACACCACTCCTTCCACCAGACGCATTTTAACGGATGTACATTCATGTTCCTTGCCTGTCGCACTTCAAAACGGGCTCATTCGCGCAAACACATTGAAATTCAAAGCAAAGAAACTAACAAATGAACTCCAATTAACTGAACTCAAATAATTACTGGTTCCAATGCAAACATTGCATTTGACACACTGTTTGGTTTTGGTTTACACGCATTCTACTTATTTTCAACAACCAGAAGCTGTTCAAGATCTACTTGGAATTTTTAATATAAATATATTTTCTACATATAAAGATCCAAGTTTTTGAATGATCAATAAATCAGGTGATTAATCGCTATAAGTATATTTGTTATATGACCCAGTTCAGCATGAAAATAATTAACTTTAAACTCCCTATTAACAATTCCAACAGTACCCGCTGGAACCGCCATTGGTGCACAGCTGCGTACAACTTTTTTCTGGTATATTTTATCAAATCGAATTTCCACCTGTTCTTTCCATAATAATCGAGTCTTGACAGAGTATTCATTTATAGAACAACAAATATTAAATGATACTGCCAAAACGGCAACAGCAATTAAGCCAAGGCCAGTGGATAAGAAAATTACTATTGGCGTCTTCTCAAGAAAGCCAATCATAGTCGCAGCCACCGATACCACAAGAAACAGTCCTAATGCTGTGTAAGTTGAAGCAATCATCGCTCTTTCGAAATAAAACAGAATATTTCTCTCAATAGAAAGTTGTCTGTATAATGAGAGGGCAGCTCGGTTAAATCGGAGATTAGGCAAAACTCTCTGTATGTTAATGAAAGATGTTCCAAGCGTAAATATCAAAATTAAGGATGTCCGAACACTGACTGCAATTGTGTTTGAAAACAGAATAAACACAATGTACCGCATACAGGTCATAACGCTACTTTTCGAAAATACTCTCATATAATGATGCACATACGAAATAGGGAAAATTGCAACAAGCAATAAGTGCACAGATGCATACAAAATATCCCAGTTGAAGGCTACAGCTATATAAACAGCAACAAATTCACTGACAGTTACAGATAAGGAGAAGAACAAAGTGATAAGTCCTATTGCATCTGTAAAGTTAAAAAGCAAATATATAAATTAAATTCATTAGAATACCTAAATTTACTGATAATTAATGTAAGTAGTTTTTTAGTAAGCTTACCTTGTTTAAAATGCTTTGTCATTTTCTTCTGATTTTTACTTGCTTTATTCCGCATCATCAACCAATTGTCCATTGTTTTAAGCATCAAAATATTTTCACTTTTGTAACACCAATTACACGATTCTAAAATTTCCCTGCCGTAATACACAAGAATGAGATCTGTTAGAACTGAGAAAGTCACAATTTGAACGAGTACTGCAAAAGCAAAAACATGCTCAAGAGTAAGAACTGTTTCTAGATATTTTGACGAATGTAAAACAGTAAAATTAGCTAATAGAGCTGTGATTATTTTCAGAGAAATTGTAGCTATAAAGAAATGCCCGTGTTTTACAGGATATATTCTGGATTCTAATTTCCAAGTGTTTGTAACTGAACACCAGAAGAGAGGAAATATAGGAAATTGAACTATATTTAAAAGTTCATTTAGATTTATAGCTTGAAAGGTAAGAACAGATGGCATTTTTGCGCTCAGTTAAAGTATTTTTAAACTATTAAATAATTACCAAATATTTAGCGATCTGAGAATTTTGTCAAAAACAAACATTTACAATTGGTTTAGCTGCAAAAATGTTTAGGAAATAACCTTCATAATTGTTGCTAGTTGGATCAACTATGAGTACTGGGTTGTCGATCCGTCCTTCAGGATAAACTTGAAAAGATATAAGGTTATCATTAAAAGTTTAGAATCAGAGGCGGATATCCTTTCTATTTTAGAAAGCCATCATTTTAAAAGTTGGGTATATTGATGTTATCTATCATGTGTTTAATTTGTATTTTGCAAATCATGAATTATAGATTACAAATAGTTAAAGATAGAAGTATCCAAAATATTGAGAGAGAACATACATAGCTTACATAGCCGCAACTCTCAGATGTGCAGTCCGGCAACGTAGTTTATTACTCCGCCAAGACAATCCCACGAGTGACTGAAATGAAGATTATTTAACAAAATGTTACTCTTATGCATTACTTATAATTTAAAAAAATTATTTTTGATGTAGGTAATTCCTTTAAAGATGCATGTAGTATAATAAAGTTAATGTATAGATTTTATCCGAACTGCTATACAAAGCATCCGATTTTTATTTATGTTTTTAAAAGCTCAACTCTGTAATTCCGTTATAAAAGAAAAGGACTAATTGTCTAAAATTACCCAAACTAATCTGTTAATCTACTCATCAGATCTAAATATCAACAGAAACAAGTAATGCTTATTTCAAAAACGAAACTCATTCCCATCGTAGAGTAATCATTGCATGCCGTTTTTTGTTCACAGTTTAATAAGTAAAATTTGTTCATGTTCAGTTAATCAATTAAGTAAAGGGTATAGTTCAGACATTTTAATGGAAAATACAAATTTAACTCAAAGACACAGAAAGAAAGTTTGCTAGTTGTAAAGCGTCAAGACAATAATACACAGAAGCAGATATATTTATTGGTTATTGAATTTTGATAATGGTTGCTCAAATATTTAATATATGGCTTGTGAAATTGGAACGTAGTCATTTAAAGCATATTACACACGAATAGATAAGACCACATAACTTTACCAGTGCAATGGCATAAACTTCTAAAACTATTTATTGTAAATTGCACATTTTTTTAACTTCAATTTTAGAAGCATTTTGGTAATATCTCTCACAATTTTTATACGGTATATCATAGAGAATAAATTTAGGCAAAAACTTTTAAAAAGATTTAAAAATAGGCGTGAAATTGTTTTGGAATTTGATTGTACCTAACCAATACCATGCTAACGATATAGCCGCAGTCAACTCATTCGTATATACTACCTTTATTGCGAGTATAAACTGCGAGTACGGGTTTCATGTTTAGACATCAAACCTGTTTCCATCTCTTGTGTATGGTGACGTGACCAATATGAAATCACAACAACGCAGTTTTAATTTCATTCCATGTCAGAATGTTGTGAAATCTAATTTATTTTAAAGCAAAAGCAATTCTAGCTAAAACGTCAAAAACCTTGCACACCCACTTTGTGTTTGTGATGAACATAATTACAAAAATTTTGTTGCCTGCAACTTCATGGTTTTAAAATTTATACGAGCACGTGGCTATAATTTACTTTTACATAGAGAATGTGCTTGTAAAATTGATTAGAAAAGTAATTGATTGTGTAATTGTTAATATGTGCTACGCAGAACTAATTGTTTTTGAAACTGCTAATTATTTTGGAACATATAAATCTGCGTAATTTCAAGGCCCTGGATTATTCATGGAAAGTTTATTCTAAACTAATTAATCGTGTAAAATGTTTGTCATGGTAAATATAATTATCTTTAATCTTACTGGACAATCACAGTATAACAAAATTTAATTACATAAAATAAAATATAATAATGAAATTTTTCCCGTAATGCAGTAAACCGACTCGGTCATACTCACATTAAGGGATAGTCTTACAAATTTATTGTGTTATAAGCTATATATCGTGATACTCAGCAAATACCATTTTCTGTATCTCTGCCAGACTGTTACAATCCATCAGAAAGATGCCTTCGCTTGCCGTAATTCAATTTCATAAATTTCTTACAAACTTTAGTAGCTCACTTTTTTCCTTAGTTCCTATAACATATTCCTCAACTGTAAAATTTCGTATCTGCATTATAACAAGAGGAAAATCAGTAAAGTTTGTGTTTTGGATGGTTTTCTTTCTACTGTCGGTATTTCTCACATATGCTGAAATAGTTCACCACATAAGAAATCACAAGAAAACAAGCTTCCTCTTTCTTTTCTTTCATGGACTCCAACTCATCACAAAGCCAGCTTGTTTAATAGTCCTTGTAGCATTTCATGTAAAAACTCGAGAAATCTGCCATCTGTTAAACTGCATGTTAAGGAGACCAAGAGGAGTTTTAGTTAATAAAATAAATTGCACGCCGTCCAAGGAATATTGGTTTCTAGCATCCCTAATAATTTGCTGTTGGAGTGCTCCATTTTTGCACAGTGTAACTATTGCGTTGCCAACGTGGTTTGCACCTTGTTTGAACGAGTTTATAATAAAAAATCTGTTAAACTCTTGTGATAAAGTAACAACCTATCAACGATTTTTTCTTGCTACTTTCCAAATGATCCATTTAATATTTCTCTCATTGCCACCAAGTAACATGGCAGCTGTGACGTTTATAACTTTACAGGATATTAGGAAGCGCCTTAAACAGATAAGGTAAATAAAGTTAGCAAATACTAAATATATATTTAGATTATTAATATTTGTGCAATCAAATTATCTATCCAATTGTTTTAGGTTTGCTACAAAACGGCAACAATATACACTGACACAAGATTTCAGAGAAGTAATCATAGCGGCGTATCGGCAAATGCAAGTTTTGGTAATCATAAACAACCAATGTTTCCAAGGTCTGATATGGCCAGAGTTCCAGTTTGTTGGTGCAGTTCTGGCGATAGTTCTTCTTTATCCAGTTCTGGCCTTAAACGATATCTTGCCAAAAATTCTTCTATTTTTATTGGGAGCATTTCTAGCTTTTATAGGATTATTTGTGTGTTTTGTTTTGCATATGGGAAGTAGCTTTTTAATTTATTCGAAACTTATTTTGAGAAATACTGGGAAAATAGAATGGAGGCGGTGCTCATACACTAGAAGAGTTTTTCGGAGCTGCTTACCGATTGCATTGCGGATTGGAGAATTTCATAAAATGGACAGAGGACGAGTACCGGCTTTTATTGGGTTTGTGTTGCAGAGAACATTTTTTCTCGTTTTAAAAACCAAGTCAAACGTGGACGGAGCTCAGTTCACCATGGGGCTGTAAATATGGTACATTTGTGACAAGCTGCACTTGTCAAGTATGCATGACTCGGCGCATACCGATTGTTAGTCATGACTAAGTTTGTTCATGACCGCATTCTTTGTATCTCATGATTCATTTTATCGTCACAAAATAAATCATTTCGATTGCCATCTTTCATTCCCAACACATGTACTTCCTCCCCTTGTTTACTTTAGCATTAGCATAGCACTTTGCTGTTTCTCCGTTCCCAGCCCACTTTGTTCCTCGACATTCCCCTAGTTTCCCCCGATTTAGGGCTCGAGCACCTCGCCCTCATCTATACATCTCCCCTCCCCCTTCCCGACCTGCGGGTATTATCATTCATTCTAGAATTAAAACGCTAGCAAATTTGTTAAGTCTCAAGTTATGAAAATCTGTAATGCTTAATTTACTAAATATTAGTATGAAATTTTTTTTAAAATTCTGAGTTAAATACACAATGTCAGTGGATTCAAGAATATTTTCGGTAGTACTTAAGTTTCAAAATATAACATCTTTGAAATTCTCGATTAACATAGCAGAGGCGGCATAACATTATCCAACGGCGCATAGCACAAAGCAATATTGTGCAAATATAGTTTGTTTATTCGCAAATATTAGCAAATATAGATGTAGATTTTACTGGAATCCAAAAATGAATTGTGTCAAGTTTGCCGTGTCAAAAGTCTTTTGAGCTGTCACTTATCTGAGAACATTTTATAAGACGAGACAACATTGAGCGTAACATAAGCAAAAAACAATTTTATTACAACGACATGAAAAATAATTTTGACAGTAAGGGATGGACTAAAAAGAACTAATTAAATATGTCAACCTCTCAAATTTCAAAAAATTACAGAAAAAAGTTTAAAACATAGTTAAACTTTTCACAAGCTACAGCTTCTATATATTCTGAATACTTTAGTTTTCTCGCTCAAAGTAAGCATTTATGATATTTAGCCAGGAATAAACATAACGCCTTTTTTTGCAACTTTCTAATATTTATCGAAATTTATACTAATTTAACTGATTTTAGAAAGCCTCTGGAACCCATGGGAACATGGCATCTGTTTTGTTGGGCACTAACGGACTCCTAAAGCATGTCACACAAAATATCACAATTGCGGACTGGAGTGGAAGCCTTCCATTCCGCTGGAACAATAATGAAAAGAGATTGGAAGTAAAATCAGCCAAGAAATTGGCTATTTACAAAATCCATCTTGCCATTTCAGTTCTCTACATATTCGCTGCATTCATCCAGGTAGTTCTAACCTGGAGGAAGACTACGCTCATGGTTAAAACGCACAGCATATTATTTATTACAACAGCAGTAGTCAACTTTGTTACTCATTTAGTAAATATTACAGAAGTGAAAAGAGTGGTCGCATTGTTTAACAGCCTGATAGTTTTTGAAGAATTAAAACCACAAACCTCAAACTCTTTAGTAAACTCAAGTAAACGAGATCTTCAAATGCTGCTTGTTAAATATCTAATGTAGTCAATAGTAGCAACGGGTATTTTAATGCCGGTTATATATCATTTGGATATTTTAAGGAATCCTTGCTTTCCGGTGTACCTCGGATTCTTTTTAAGCGACCAATGTCAACTTGATAATCTGGGCGAATTCTTGTCACCAACTTGGAGCATTTTAGAAGTAGCTATAAAAATCGGAATGTCCTTAACTTCCTATTATGTTTGGTGCTTCATTCTTGTTGGGTTTTGCTTTCATGTCAGCATCGAAATGGTTTTGCACGGATATTGCTTCCGAACTTACATCGAGGACTTTGGCAGAGAAATGATGAAGACAACTCATATTGGGAAAAAGGCAAAAAAAATTATACCAAAATATCGTCAGGTACAGCTTATGTGTCTGGAATATCGAATGATTTATTCTAGACATATGATTGGAATTAAGACAGGTGGAATACTTGCGATGCAAACGATATGCCTTTACAACACAATTCAAATGGCTATTGGGGAAAAAGTAGAAGAGGGCTCATTGGGATATAATTTAATGTACTCGTGGTCCGCATTTGCGTGTTTCTTGGATGTTATTTTTGTAAATGGAATATTTGCAGATGTTTACGAGATTTCGAAGAAAAGTAATGCGAGACTCAATCAAAAAGCTGGACTCAAAATTAATACATGGTTTAAAAGATGGCTAAAGTCTTGTCCTATTCTTAAGATATATTTTGGTACAACCAATTATTTTGATCAGTTTACTCCATTGAATCTGTTGAATTTTGTAATTACACAGGTAACCAATTTGTTACTTTTGAAAGAGTGAAATAGGTATTCATGGTTTTTGAAACAAGATATTACAAAACTTCAAACATGATGAATTAATTTTTTTAAGAAACTGAAAGAATAAATAAAAAATTTGACCTATTTTTAGCCCGATTTCTCTTTATGATTACCGTAAAATCTGATATAAGGGCCGGGGCGACTATTCTACTCCGTCGATTTTTTAGTCAGCAGACCCCAAGGCGCTTATTAAAGGGGGCGCGTAATAGAGGGAGACGTTTAAAGTACTCAGTCGACTTTTTAGTTTCAGTTCATGTAAATATGAGTCAATATGCAATGTATATTATTTGCAAAGCCTCACCATTTTCTAATTCGTATTCGTATATACGGAGCGTATGCATTAATAAAAGATAAATCGAAGAGAATGCAGAATCTTTCAGAAAGAGTGCACATCATATAGCTACCAAATCAACCAATTCATCATATGCGCCTTAGATGGCGTAAAACTTATTAGTGAACTATTTATTGTCAATTGCACATTTTTCCAAAATACCATTTTAGAAGCATTTTAAATATCACATTGACATTTCATTATACGGTATATTATAGAGAATAAAGTTAGGTAAAGGTTCTTGAATATGTTAAAATAAGCGTTAAAATTGCTGTGGAATTAGATTCTACCTGAACAGTAGCATGCTAAAGATGTAGTTGCAGTCAACTCATTTGGATATAATACATCAATTGCGAGTATAATCCACGGGTATGGTTTCATATTTAGACACCAAACATATTTGCGTTCCTTGAATGCAGCAATTAGTGTAGAAATATTACAACACAATTTTAATATCATTCCATGTCAGAATGCCAAAGAATTTATCTAGCAAGATTTAATTTATTTTAAAGCAATTTTAGCTATAACGTCTAGTTCTGAACCCACCTTTCAAAATCGCAACGTGTTCGTGCAAAACATAATTACAAAAATTAATTCTCCTGAAATTTCATGATTTTAAACTTATGTAGGAGCTCATGGAATTAAATTACTTTTACATGGAGAATGATCGTAGAAAATGGAATCATATTAGTATTTTAATGTAGGTTTGCTAATATGAGCTATGCAGAAATAATTGTATATGAAACTATTATTTTAGAACAATATATATTCCAAGCTCGTAATTTAAAAGCCTCGCATTATTCATAGAAAGCTTATTCAAAACTAATTAATCGTGTAAAGCTTGTCTTTGGTAAATCTAATGAGATTTCATCTTGCTTGAGAGCTACAGCATAACAAAATTTAATTACATAAAATATTTAAAAAATCATGAAACATTTTTCCACTATGTAGTAAGCCAAATCTACCATATTAAAAGTTAGTCTGACAAATGCTTATTATGTTATATACTACGATATATACATATAGTGATACTCTGCAAATATCATTTCATGTTTCTCAGCCAGACTGTCACAATCCCTCAGAAAAGATGGCCTCTCAAGCAGTAATTCAATTTCACCAATTTCTGACAAACTTTAGCAGTTCCCTTTTTTCCTTAGTTCCTATAACATATTCTTCAACTGTAAAATTTTGTGTCAGCGCCATAAAATCTCGAAAATCATTAAAATTCGCATTTTAGATTGTCTACTATTTACTGCCAACATTTCTCACATTTACTGAAATAGTTTCACTGAATGGTGAAACATCACCAGAAAAAAAGTTTCTTGATTCTCTTCTTTCATGGATTCCAACTCATTACAAAATCAGGTTGTTTGCTGTGCCTTGTAGCATTTCATTTTAAGGCACGAGAAATCACTCATTTGTTAAATTGCATGTTGATGAGACCAAGAGGTGTTTTGTTCGGTAGAACGAATCGTATGCCGTCAAACGATTATTGGTTTTTAGTATCTATGATAACTTGCCGTTTGGGTATTCTATTTTTGCACAGTATAATCGTTGCATTGTCAGCCCGTTTTTCTCCCTGTTGGAACGAGTTCTTACTAATTAATTAACATGCTTTAAGAAAAAGTCAGTCAAATTTAAACTTTTGCGATAAGGCAACAACCAGTCAACAATTTTTTCTTGCTACTTTCCAAACGACTAATTAAATCTTCCTCTCATTACCACCAACTAACATACATCACATCTGTAGCGTTTAAAGTTTTACAAGAAATTTGGAAGTGTCTTAAGCAGCTAAGGTAAAAAATAAGTGGCAATTATTTAATTATACAGGTAACTGAACATTGATTATATTAAATGTTATATTAAATTGTTTCAGGTTGGCTACCAAACAGCGACAATATGCACTAACAAAAGATTTCAGAGAAGTAATCATAGCGGCGTATCGGCAAATGCAAGTTTTGGTGATTATATGTAACCAATGTTTTCAAGGTCTGATATGGCCAGAGTTCCAGTTTGTTGGTGCATTCTGGCGATAGCTCTTCTTTATCCAGTTCTTGCTTTAAACAATGTCTTACCAAAAATCTTTCTATTTTTGTTGGGAATCTTTCTATTTTTGTTGGGAATCTTTCTATTTTCTAGTTTTTATTAGAGTAACTGTATGTTTAGTTTTGCACATGGGAAGTAGCTTTTTAATTTACTCGAAACAAATTTTGAGAAATACTGGTAAAATAGAATGGAGGCAGTGCGCATACACTAGAAGAGTTTTTCGGAGCTGCTTACCGATTGCATTGCGGATTGGAGAATTTCATAAAATGG
>JAQIXW010003994.1:0-12248 GCA_034700685.1 Willowsia buskii
AATTTTCACCAAGTTTAGTTTTTTCGCAGCTCTCAAATAAACGCATCTCTCGATTTAACGCAGTCCCTGACAGATGCAAGTTTCGTTTTTTCGCAGCCCCTATAATTTGAGCGGATACGGATGATTCTTTGTACATACCTTGCATGATGGCATGCGAAATATGATGCCAAGTACCATCTAACTACATATACAGCGTGTTAAAGCTCAAGGGTAAGTTTTTGTTAGCATAGCAGAAAAGCAAACTAACAAATCATGTTTGTTTGTCAAAGAGAATTTTTTTCCTTCGTTGAGACCACGAGGGGTAGATATCCGTTTCAGCTTCTATTCCCATCCAAACTAGCACAATATAAAAACAGGATTTAATGCGTCTTATCTTAGACAGTAATCAGTGGTAGAGCACGACTTTACACGGCCATCATAATACATACCATGAAAAACTCATCATCATCATCATGAATAAATCACAGTTCGTTAAAAAAAATATACCTATATGACTTTTTTCATTGCTCAGCACATTTGAACATGCTTATAAACTGTATACTTGGGTGCATATATAAATTCAATATGTTGTGTACAATGTAATTAATATCGGCTTTCAGGAAGTTTTCTTGACACAGGAAATTATTTTCTCATGGATTTAATAAGTGGTTTGTTTGAAGTTAGCATGAGTGAGTAAAGGCAAGCAAAGCGGGCTTTAAGTTCGGATTATTCTTGATGATGATCATTCAGATAGATAGAGTTGATGATGGTGGCGTGGTGGTTTGTTGTGAGTGCTATTTGAAGTGTTGCTGGATGGTAATAATGAGCTTATACATGCATACCTCCTCAAAACATATCAGTGCCTACATGTAGATATTTTTATATAAATAATATTTGTTGTTAGGATATATATTATAGTTTCTCTTATAACATGTATTAATCCCCAGCATCAACTCCACAATTTTAAGTAGGTTTTTTCCCCGCGTTTAGCTGGGTTTCACTTTCATCAACTCAGCTAATTTTCCGTCAGCATTATAAAAGCAAACTAATCGGAGAAAACAAGTTGTTTTCACTAGAGGAAGAAAAAAGAAGCTGGGAAAGTATGTGTGAAGAGTATACCCGGTGGTGAAAGAAAGATATTATGTGTTGTGTGAAGATTGGTAGTGGCATCACGGTTAAAATGATGAGCGCTTTGACAGACGTTCCATATGTAAGTCTCACTACTGTTTCCTTTGGACAAGTTTAATAATATACCTACATGAAAGTTGTAAGTTTTCAAGGAGGAACGCACATTCAGGACTGGAAGGCCGGTCTATAATGAACTGAGAATAATATCGTGCTGCACTGAACAACCTGCCTTTGTGTAATACATACCACAGCAGAAACTGGGGCTCTACTTTTTTTGTACCACAGTGTGTTGCAACTGGAGAAAGCATTCACTTTTCCCACAGAGCTTCATAATAATGTGTGTAAGACATGGTTAATTAAGGAGAGGTTAGATATAGTTTTGGTAGAACGAACTTCCTTTAAGATTCGTATTTTCATATAATGTACCCTGTGAACGCAGTCCTTTCATGGCAGAAGCAGATAAATATGCTGCAGGGTACATACTTTGTATTTACAAGCTGCAACTCCTTCATTTTTTTCTCCTCTCTTTTTCGCGTATTCATCTCTTTTTCTCTTCAACAAAACAAGTTTTTTACTTCTCTGAATTACGTACACATGATTCAGCTTTGACTTTTCTCTAAGTTTATCCAATTTACTTTGCTTCACGTATGTCTTGAAGTAAAGTGTATTTCCCTATACCTTACACTACCACGAAACATACAACGTTGCAATATCTTATAATGGATTCAGTCACACACTTATTTCTTTGAAACTATCTGCGTAATATACGCAACAACATGTCTAGCTAAATAAGCAAGTTAGTGAAACCACATTAAAAGAGGAACGTGCCAAATCATTACATCTACCTCTTAGGGAAAAGGAGTTGAAACCAACACAAAAAAGATTCTATATATGTGCGTTTATGCTGGCGAAAAAGTATCGCTTCAAGTATAAAAAGAGGCTTATTACATAATACCTTGCTCTAATATTACGAAGCATATTATTATCAGAAATACAACTACCTTTATGTAATATTTTTTTGAAAACATCTTTCTCTCAAATGCGCTCTCTTGTTAAATTAACTTCTGAAATCATCATAAACAAAGGGAACTCCGGATATTGAGAGTTTTAGCAATTATTTTGTTAGTTTTGCGACTTACAAAAAAGGTATAAAAATGACAATAATAGTAAATACTGTTTTGTAACTGACTATTGTGAGAAAACACATGCAGTTCCATAAAGACCAAACAAGCAACAACTTGTGTTTTGTATATCCAATAGAATGGACATGTAGCAGGATGCAAGTAGGCTATGCTCAACTTTAAACGTCGAGATATGCGTCTTTGGAATCATCTTGTAAAGGGCTATATATAATTTGTGTCTCCCAACCAGAAAATACAATTTCAAAAATTTTGATCATTGTCACTGAAAGGAAACTAATAAGGCCATGTAGAATGATTTCGTTCTCTTAAAAACGAGAAATCAGACAAAATATCTTTGTTGGTGTGCAAATTGGTTTGCGTACGTTAATAGTGGTGAGCACAACTGTACAGCGTACTAATGACAGGGTTTTCCAATATCTTTTGTACAGAAGAAAGAAAACATTTAAAACGGTTAAATAATAATAATTTGTGTTGATTAGTTACGCTTATTGAGCCATAAGCCTCGCATTGCCTTACCATTAGCATGTAACAAAACAGTTTAAGGAGCCAGTTGAATCTCACAATAATTAAATGAGCGATTTCGCTTTAGCGAATTTTGTGATAGATACATTATGCGTGTTTTACAGAGTGACTTTACAAATCCAGACAAGAGTTGCAAAATATAGTAATCTCATTACAAACATTCAAAAACATTTTCTGTAGCCTTTGGTAAAATATAGAACGCAAAACACTTCAGAGCAAACCAGGTTTTGCGAGACTGGCAGACTTGTACCTTTTATAATTTTATATTATCATGGAATGATAGCGAAAAAGTTATATATTTTTGCATGGTTTATGTTTGCGAGGGAAATCACTTTCCTCACTTATTTCATCCAATATGCATGCATGTATACTTAAAGATAAGATTAGACCTGTACATCTTTCCGTTTGCGTCAACTAAAGAGATTCTAAAAGATAAAAACAACTCTTTTTTCTTTCTTCCATTTTCTGGATGATCATTTCATGTTAGTTGTAGACCTTGCTTGCTCCCTGTTGTTGACTAGATTATCTCATTCCACTTTAACTTTCTTGGAATGATAAAAAATAAAAAGAGCGTGAACATTAAAATTGTCTCTGTCCCGTTCCTTTTCACAAAGGAAATAGGGAATGGCTTCTTTCTAGTCCGCATAGAATTTTCATCATTATTATCTCTACCTAAGAAAATTTTGTATTTTTTCTCCACTTTCTCCTCTCTCTCTCATGCATATTCAGCTGAAGTAGTGTTGGTAAGCTTCACTTTTACAACTCTGCATACACAACAAATTACTATTCGTGTAGAAGCGGCATAATAATAAGAGGAGCATTTAGTATTTGCCATGTCTTTTACTGCCCTTCTGTGACCTAGCCGAATCTAATGACTGAGCATTTTGTGGTAATAAACGTTGTTGTACAAGCACCAGTAAGCGGTGTACGTCTGTACTTGCTTTCACCGTCAACACCACCACCGCTACTGTAACTAAAGGCAGAGAATTCTACCACCACTAATGTAATGAATGTGTGTAACAAGGTTACTAATATTAGTTCTGTTTAGTAGCTGTTCCCTCTCTCGCTTTCTCCTTGTCTCATCGCCATTACCATTTTGCTATGTAGTAAAATGCTTCATTTACAACAGGAGCAACAAAACAAGTAACAGAAACACTGTGACTATGCTTGCTGTTCGGTAGAAAGTGGAGACGCTACGATAGTTATTATTGCAAAGTCAAGTCGTAATTATCCCTAATAACTGTGCCATCCTTAGCCATTTAAATTAATAACAGTTTCAGAGGGCGAGCCCGCATCCCATTTTACTTTTAGCTATTATGATAAGCCATTTTCAAGGAAAATCACTTACTCCTCCTTTAACTTTTCCCTTATTCCACTCAACTCGCTCTCGCAGACGGAGACACAAAAACACTGTGCATGCGTATTATTCTTGGAGCATTCCTTACTCAAATGTAAAGTTCTCTTTCTCTCTGTCGTCAAGAGTAAGAAGACAACTTTCTCTCCTCCTTTTTCTTCTTCCCTGTTTCAACTTTTTCGTCTAGTGTCCTCTTTGTTGAGCTGTCGCTTCATATACTTTGGAAAGCCAAGGGAATATAAGTATGCGCTTAGATGCTAACAGGACAAGAACAAATGGACCTGCAGCGAGAAACAAGCATAATCTCTAGACTTACGCGACGCATTTTATCCCAGAGTTTACTATTTAACGTGTAATGTAAAGTGCCATCACAATAGAATCACCACCATCTTTCTGATGTTTTAGCAGGAAAAAATGATAGCAGAATAGTAAAACAACACCTTTCTCCCTTAAAAGCTGAAGGACAAGAGAAAAGGCTGGGAGGATTGTTGTGGAGTACAATGACGTCGAGATGTTATGGTTTTGTTGTAGTTGAACCGTCCAAAATGGGAAGGGGACTAGCGACGAGGTACTTTGAGAAATGTTGAGGCTCATTTAAATTCTTAGGTGACACTCAAAGAGTTCATGATGAAGGAAAATATCTGCATAAAATTGTAATGTTCTGTGCATGTTCTGCAAGATGATAAATCTGAGTAGGAGATGGTGAGAAAGGCACACTTTATCCCTCCGTTTTTTTATGCATACATCCATACATAAAATAGTAGCTGTGTGAAGTGAAAATACAAAGAACTAATTCATTTAGTCAAAAATTGGGCTAAGGGATACCTTGAGATACACAAGATGCGAAGAACTTTATGCATCGTTTTTTGTTCTTATGAACACACAGACAATATATGACATTAGTGAAAGGTTGGATTTTTTGCCTAAAATGCTCGCATAATACCACTAACGTATTCCCTTTCTACTCTCTTAGACAGAATGTTCATACAGAATGTTTAGAATGAAAAAGAGAATGAAACATCAGGTGGCGACGCTAGTGCTCATATAGGTACCTATCTATATGTACATGAAATTAAAGATGCCAAAGCTAAAAAGTGCCAATGCAGAAGCAGCGTTTTGGTAAGTAATATTTTTAAATCTTTCAAGTCCTACGCTAGACAGGTAGGAAGAGAAATGTCCATTAGCAATGCTCCCCACGCAGACAGATAGGCATAAGTGGCAATTTCAACGCACTTATTGCTAATAGAACTTAAAATATGCCATGTATGCAACGCTGGCCATCAAAACGGACGACTCCTGCATACTTGCTTTCTACCAGCTTACCATTTCGCTTTTACGCTATCTGTTATCATATGTTGCTCTTTATGCTGATACGATATATAGGATACTGTAAGACTGTGAATCCGACGGTTAGAGACTGTAATGTCAAATACAGCTAAAAATGTTGATGCTGAGATAGTATCTAGATAGAAGGTACTAGACTTAAGCAATGAACATTTATGAAGTGACTATATACACATGACATGATAAGGCTTTTTTTTATATTTCACACACTTTCTCTTTCTAGCTAAATGCACATGCATGAAAAGGATAACGTATGACTACTGGGAACTGTTAGCCTCACCGTTTGAAAGAATATTTATGTATCACCTTCTTGCCATACATGTTAAACCATTCCCTGAGCAGTGTTGGGCAAAAAATCGTCGGATTATTCTTTTTATTGGCAACACTGGGGTAGTTGAATGCACATTGTGTATATGATGCTACCGCATGAAGTAAAAGTAGTAGTGATCTGTGCCAGTGCATAATTTGCTGGGAATGTAGTGTATATCTAGTAGGACAAAACATTGAATGAATTGTAAATAAGTGCAAATAGGAATTTAAAACAGTCGCACAGAGAAAAAAAACCTAAAAACCCAATGGATTTTCCCTCAAGTTAAAAGTAACATCGATGAAAGAAGCTACCTTCGTCGTACAATGATAGAAGATAGTATAGTGGGTGTGCGTTTTAAATTCTCCTAGTTCTAGCATACAGGCGGGATAACTAAAATTTAAGGCGCAAGAATTTACGGATTGGTAAAGTATGACCTACTTGTATCTCTTGCAGACAGTACAAGGTTTTTTTAAAGGGTTGATTCTGTTTTATGGCTGACAAGATCAGGGAATGTGGTTGGAAAGTAATCTGAAAAGGATTCTGAACCCAACGTACCGATACAAGCTGCATAGACGTAGTTGAATTTGTGTATTTGGACTTTAGTAGGGTGAAAGGAAATTTACGTAACATGTCTGGTCATGACGTTACACTCTTCACTTCATTACAACACGAGATGAGACTGTATATCTTCAAGGAACATATTATGGCTTCTTTTTGAAAATTTTGCAGGCTTACATTCCATTGGGATTACGTGCTAGACTTTTGGTTCGACAAGATCATGATTAAAATTCGAAGAATGACCTCTTTGAAATTTCCTCTCAGAAGTGATGCTGCACTGTGGTCCACTACTGAAATTCTTTAAAGTTTTGATTGGATTGATCACTTGTTAGAGATAAGGGATTAATCTTAATTTACTTGGCACTACAAACCTATATAAATTTTATTTCTCTGTATAATATGAGCAAATACATGTTATATCATGTACATGTATGTAGTAGTAGTAGGCGCCTCAAGTCAAAATTCTTGAAATATAAAAACAACCTATTGTGTGCTTGTTTGGCTTTAAGTTAAGTAGTTAATGAAGTGGAAAATATATACATTTCTTACAACATTACGCAAATATTTCCGTATTTATGGAGTTATTAAACTTTACCTACCTTAACAGCTCAGAATAATTGACACAACAGCATACAACAACCTCAGTGCTAATTGCCCATCAAGAATTAATAACATGTACGTATGTCGTATTGTTCATTGTTTGTATTAAATAGAGGTGTGCTTTGTAAAATTTGTACTGTTACGCTTAAATGCATTGCATCATCTTTTCTCTTCGAATAATTTTATACATTTGATTAGTGAAAATACTTAAAGGCCAGTAAATACACACATATCTTCTTTCCTTTCTTGTTTCGTTTTCTATTTATTGACATTTTGTTTGGTATGTTTCATGCCAGACTGACTCGTAAGAAAATTCGATTTTCTTGAAAGAATTCTTCAAAATAATGTTTCTGCGAAATACATATCATCACATCATCCAAATAGTTATGGCTCATAGTTGTTTGTATGTATACCTATTCAATTCCGCATGGCCCATCTTTTGTATTCCATGAAGCACAGGTTAAAATTGAAATTATTTACGGACCACTGATCATATGTATGTGTAATAACAATATATTGCACGATCATAAAAACATTCCAGCTAAATCACTAGATGTACACAGAGAAGATGTGTGTGTGTACATATATTTACTTTACCTTTCTATATTACTTTTCGTTCCAAAATATGGGCATTTTCCATTACATTTTTCTGAAAAGCTTCAAAAGAAGAAGCAACAAAAGTAGCATCCATACATGAAATGAAATTATATGATGATGACGACGACGAAAAGATACCGAATATTACGAATTAGGCATGCTTCTACATTGGATGAAAAATGCCCTGGTTAGTTAGATTCACGAAGAAAACAAGGAAAACTGTACGAAAATAGAGAAAGAGAAGAAAAAAATGAGAAAGAGGGTAAAAATTATTTGCGGATATATGGGTAATGGATAACATTGCGTATCCAGACAGCACAGTTCCGTATAAGCTATGTATCATCGAATCACATTATGCCTGTAGTCCTGTTATTACGGTGATGTGATGCATGCCTCGATGAGTCAGGAGATAGAAGAATGTGTAAGCTGTAATATGAATGTTTTCGTGCAAAGGCAACCCATTCTGCTCGTGATGATGATCATGTTGTTGATGATGATATAATGGCTGTGGTACAAGAAGATAATATGTATGATACACATAATATGTAGTTAGCAAGAGAAAATGCAATAATGGTTATGTTCTCTGGTAATATGGGTAATAGCACAAGTGGTGGGTTTTCATTGAAACATCTTTCTTTTTTCTCTGCTCACAATGATATTACTGTCGCGGCAGATAGAAAGCTGGTAAAATATAGAAAAAATCCGCCAGATTTCCATAGCCATTTACATAAAAAGCGCATGAGTTCGCCTCAGAATTGAATTCAAAGATCAACGTTCTTTTTTCCTTCTTTTCCTTTGCGCTCGGCTCCTCGCTACACACTACTTTACGTCATGTTATGTATTACTATTTCTGTTATGCTATCATCATCGTCATCATAATCATCGCATAGTCATGAAATGGCACACCTGCCAAAATGTAACATACATGCATAAATATGGAGGCAAAACGGTGTAGGTGGTGGCACATAGGGAAAATAATATAGCAAATATGAAAGAAGTGCAAGTTGAGGAAGTTTCAAAATTAAACCAGCCATGTGGAAGCTACATCAGAAGCAGAAGAAATCACTCCAGCCAGCCATCCAAGCACGCAAGCAACTGGAGGAAGAAAAAATGAGAAAAATGACGGTACGATGGAAGCAAATATGAAGAGTAGGATGCTATGAAGTAGTTTTAATGGTGCCCACCAAACACCGCCAATTTAAAAACGTAGGTGGAAATTCATACTAGACTGAAATGTACATAGCGGCGTATTTAATGTTACTGCTGCATCATGTTCTTTCAAGCAGATGATGATGAACATGATACCGAAATAGCAGTAGTCAGCACTCGTGCTTTTATGAAGCAAAAACACTAATGGAAACTCACTTCTAAACAAGAAGCTTCCACAAAATCATAGATTTTTTCCAAACCTGTAATAAAATAGAATTTAGTAAGAAGTCCAAATCAACACGTAAGTTGGAAAGCCTTACATTCGAAACTTGTGTTGTGAATATTGTCTCTCGTTTATGCCAACCTTCTTTCGCCGATGGCAATGCAATAAAGGATTTCCTAGAAGTAAATTATATCTTTCTTCTGGTTTTTTTAATGTCATTTATTTTTTTGTTATCGTATTTTATACAGAAATTATACACATTATGAAGCATTCTTGAAGTTTACAATTTCTCATCAAGATTTATCGCGTTAGTAGGATAATATTTCAGCCACTGTACCATCATGTTCTTTGGAGAACACTCAAACAATAGACGCAGGTAAATACATATACATCACATAACTACTATTTACTTACTTTTTTAGTAAACAATTTATACACACGTCAAGAGATGATGTAAGAAGATAAATTAATAACGGTAATAATACAGTAAAATTTTATACAATTTATACATACATAAGTTTCTTGGTTCAGAAAATGTTTTTTCCTTCGCTAAGTTTTTATAATAAATAATTTCATTTTTAATGTTATTTACACATTTTACAAATTGTACATTATAATTCACATCTCCAACTAGAAAGTACAAAGTCAACTTACTTTAATGTTACTAGTACATATATAGCGGGAGGATAGGAAAGGGAAAATCGTTTTCCTTGCCGCTACAACAACACGTCATGCCATTATTTTGACATTAGTTATGCATAAATGCACATAATAAGCTTTTTTCTTGAAAACTCCTCTTCGCCGTCTTTACACTAAAATACATTCGTAGAAAGTCAACCTAGGTATTCTCGTTCCACTTAATATACAGATTTACTTTATAACACACTAAAATATAAGATAGATATGCTTACTACTAATAATGTATATATGTACATATTATTTATGGTACATCTTACAAATTCAAGGAGATCAAAAATTCAGATCAACAAACATTTGAATTGAATTACGATTGTTGGAGAACGCTCTACATTACACTTTACAAACAGACTATGTGTAATATTTTCTACCTCTATCGAAAGATCAGGCTTGCAACTTGCAATATAATGTATTTACTTATCATCAAATTTAAACTTACTTTTTAAACTCTATACGGACACAAATATATTTATTCAATAATTTCAGTAGTAAAACTGTAAATAAGCCTTTTTATGTATTTACATTTATAAACTTTTTGCCTTAAAAAATCAACGTAACTTTATACAGCATCAATCATCAGTTATGATTCGTCATTTTGTTATTCAGCATGGGAAATAGTAGCAAATTTGAATTTGTATCTTGTACTATTGTACACGTTTACTTAGAAAAGTTAATTTTATTCACAATGGGTTTTAGTGTTTTCTGATTTTGCCATTTTCTCTGTAGATTATTCAGAAGCAGGTTACAACATCCAATCTTTTCTTTTATAATACTCTGCGCTCATCTTCAATATTCAAGCATACTTCTTATGTATCATTCGGTAGTTACATTACATCAACTTTCACCAGTACGGAGTGCTCAAGTTGCTGTTCGTCCATAGTTTTCCGCAGTACATCACACTAATAACTTACAGTTATGAAAATTATAGGTTCAAACGCATTATAAAAATCTTTGGCTTAGAAAATTTTTAAGATACGAATAATTATAGCTTGCAAACTTCAACTATAAAAATTGATTAACGCTTCTTCACTATTTAGTTTTACGCATAGTTGGAAAACTGTAATGTAGTCGTTAGGATTAATCTTTGTTGGTTCTCTTTTGCTTAGATAATTTCATGACTTCAAAATAATGCCGTTTGTAAATATAATGAACATTTTTGTTACATGAATATAATTACATGAGTTTCGTCGCAATGAACTTACACTATGATTACAGTATGTTTTGCAAAAGTACTAAAATATCGTAAAACTTAATCTACTTAAATCCTCTTTGTTTCTGAAAAACAAGATAAAATTGTATATACTTAAGCAAACAACGGAGAATGGACTTTAATATTGACCTTGGCATCTTCAACAATTAAAATACTAGTATTAATTCTGACTGCACGTAAATTATATACGTATACATACACGTACAATTACTTTCAGTATGGCTCAAGGGATTTAGTGGTTTAGTGATTTGCCCTGTGTTTTATGCATGAGCAGAATAAAGTACTGCAACCGTACCTATAATATACTTTTAAACGTATTGCACTTTTTGAAACTCGTGAGTTATGCACGATTGACTCCATTTATTTTTAATATATATCTTAAGGTACAACATTTTAAGTTGATGTTATTATTATATCATATGCCCCAACGTAAAGTACTTCTGTTCGTGTATTTCAAGTACATTTTTACGCACTATAATTCAATAGTGAAATGAGTTAATGACTGTATTTAAGTGTATTTAACATTGCGGAATCTTCAAAATCAAAATTTTATGTGAACCAATATGACTTATCCTGCTCATTCCGATAATATATTTATTTTAAGGTACCCACAACTTTATGTTGCAAGTAAGTATGGTTTTCTTCAACTTCGAATTTTTATGTAGGTGCAACTCATGGAAGGGAAGCGTATATTGTACAGCAAAGTTTTGCGTGGAAACCCCTTCCCAATCTATAGCATAAAAAACTACTAAAATCAAAATGTCACTTTTGTGCACAGGATTACCACACTTTATTCAGTCTGTGGGTGTTCAAAGACTACTGCTGCTCTGTAATCTTAAAAGGGTTGTAGAATAATGGGATTGCACATCCGTTGAGGAGAAGTTTCTTTTCCTTGCTTTATTTTAATGACTTCCTTTGACTGCTATACTCGCACCCATCATCATTTGGCTTCATTGGAATACACAAGTTTTTTATTATGATGAAATTCAAAAAGTTAAGCGAAACTTTCGTTCTTGATGCAGATTTCTTGCATTTTGATTTCTTTTAAGACACTATCATCTTGATTAGATGGGACGCGTCTATAAAATAGACACAAGTTCTTCTATGCAATTAATTTAATAAAAGGAAAATGGCAGTTGCATTGATGCATCTTTGTTTGTGTCGGATGAAGAGGAGATTAAATTTTGAACTGGTTTACATTGTCACTCCTCCGAACAAAGGATACACCATCAAAGATTCTTTGCTTTTACAAAATCAGTTTACCGGGCAATAACTGTTAAAATTAGTGCAGATAAATAATTTTCGCACTTATTTTTGCTTTAAATATTAGCCTTGTCTGATTGAGCCTGAGACACATTTATGTAGGAAGCAAAGAGTTGCTCCCACACAATCGTAGTAGAGGACAATGACACTTCAACATCAGAGAAAAGCAATGT